>BTHU01000002.1:15621407-15898907 GCA_036184795.1 Tokudaia tokunoshimensis
ATTGAGGACTCCATGCTCAGTCCAATGGTTGGCTGGAGCATCTGCCTCTGTATTTGTCAGGCTCTTACAGAGCCACTCAGGAGACAGCCATATCAGGCTTCTATCAGCAAGCACTTCCACAATAGCGTCTTGGTTTGGTAACTGTATATGGGATGGATCTCCAGGTGGGGTAGTCTCTGGATGGCCTTTCCTTCAGTCTCTACTCCACTCTTTTTCTCCATATTTCCTCCTGTGGGTATTTTGTTCCCCCTTCTAAGAAGCATAGAAGCACCCACACTTTGTTCTTCCTTCTTATTGGGCTTCATATGGTCTGTGAATTGAATCTTGGGTATTCTGAGCTTTTCGACTTATCTCCACTTATCAGTGTGTGCAAATCTTTCTCTAAAAAAAAAAAAACAAAAAACAAAGATTAGAACAATCACAGCCAAATAATGGGGCAAACATTAAGGAAAATGTTATAAATATATATATATATATATGCACAGAGAGAGAGAGAGACAATTTTATAAACTCTTAAAACTACACATAATACATAAATGACAATATTATTATAATATCAACCATTGATACTTGCAGATAACTAATAATGTTTAACTTAACAAAAGCTTCTGTGCCCAAATAATGGACATTTTACAAAAAGCAGCTCATTTAATTAATACTATAGCCTTTTGAGATAGGTATGTGGTTCCCATCTGTAATCCCTCCACCAAGAAGGTGAGGCAGGAGGGAGTGTGAACTTGATATTTGAGCTATATAATGAGTTCCAGGGATATTATCCTAAAGATTATTTGATTTTACAGAGATAGAAAGAGCAGTTTCCGTTAATGGTTTTGAAATACCTTTCCATTCCTGAGCTTCTCTAACTAAATATAGAAAATAGATTATTTATAATGTTTATATACATATTTTAGCTGTATATGCATATATGGAGACAAAATACTTTTTGTGAAAAATGGTAAGTTCTCAGGGGTGAAGAGATGAAAGAATGACCTGGGCTGACTGAGAAACAGCTTTTCAGCTGATACCCATTCCTATGCTTGGAAAGAATTCAATTCTCTTTTAAAGCCTGGCCTGGCGCTTTGATCTAGTTAGGGAACCTGAGGGAGAAACTCACCCAGGAATTCTGCACCTTCAATGCAATTCTGCACCTTACATTTGTGCAAACATAGGACAGAGGCACACTCTCAACCAAGAAAAACAGCCCTGGAGAATAATGCATTCTGAAGAATATTTGATGCAGTTTGGATTCATTAATTAATATGAATGTCTCTTCTGCTTCCACAGATCTGAGATATGACAGAACCGAGAGCTATTCAACTGCAGGGAATTTATTTCTTCACCCCAATTAGTTTGCTATTGTTTTCTGATAGCAGCAGATATTCTTAAATGAGTTTTGGTTGGATTAATTACCTTCTTACTTCAAAATCCTATGGTGGGGTTCTGAGAGTCTTTGTCCATCAGCTCAGTTTAAATGTAAATAAATAAATAAATAAGTCTCTTTTAATTACTGTGCTGAAATAGGAAATAATCATTAGAGAATAGTTAAACGGTTTTCCCCTTTCCATTCTACTCTCTCTTTCGTTTTCACCTCTTAAGTTTATCAAAACTTGCATGGAATTCATTCCTTATATATTCAAAATAAACTTAGTCTTCTAAATCAGAATCCTGGCAGAACATTATGGTCATCCTCACAGGACATTTTCTCCCTGACTTTCAGAATAACCTCGGGACTGCATGCATATTTGCATGTTAGTTCTGTACTTAAAAGCCGAGGGGAAAACACAAAGACAAATACCTAAGCTTCACTTCAATAGTCAGTTATATTAGTAACTATGAATCCACATCCACTGTAATCAGAGAATTAATCCACCTCACTATGGATATTCTAACATTTAAGTCACGGTGTCTGCAGCTAAGGTAATGGGAGACACTGTGGAGGAAATGGGGTTAATCAGGTTGCCTTGGAATCCAGATGAACAAATTTGGTAATGGCTTTCAAGCGTAGGAGACTGTGATCTACATCTCCCTTGAGGTTAGAAAAGGCAAGAGGAACCTTAAACCACAGCCTAAGAGGATTATGTTGGATATGTAATCAGAATGGATCAGAAGTGGAAAAGGGCTATAAAATCATCTTTTTTTAGAGGGTAGGAAACTGAAGCCCAAGATGTGAGGGTTCCTGAATAAGTTTCAAAACCGTATGGGACTTTGTTCAAAGGATTCTACCTGCTGTTGCTAGTGTGGCTTAGATCTGGGGATGGCTCACCAAGAAGCATGTTGGGCTTTTCTTCTGACAATAACAAGATTCTTTTAAATTTAAGAACAAATTATTTAGTTTTTAAGCAAGTCACAGAACTGTTTAAATATTTTCACATGTCCCCTCTAAGGAGGAAAAGGAAACATTTTTTTCCTTTTCTCTTGTAATATAGAAATTTGTCTTCCTAATACAATCATTCAGGAACTCTCTATTGAGCATTGTATTCAGGAGTGTGCTAAAGAAAATATACAGCAGTCTTTCTCTAAAAAAAAAGATTAGAACAATCACAGCCAAACAATGGGGCAAACATTAAGGAAAAGGTTTTATATATCTATATATCTATATCTATATCTATATAGATATAGATATAGATATATAGATATATAGATATATAAACCTTTATATTTATATTTATATATATCATGGGATATCATGGGATGGAGGGTTGGTGGAGGGAGTAACCATTTGAGATATATATATATATCTCCCACAATTGTTCTATTCCCCCCTCAATCCTGCATTGAGGGGGAAACAGAACAATTGTGGGAGGTGGAAGGAGAGGGGGACAAGGGAGGGGGAAAGGAGGAGGAGGAAATAAGGATTGCAGTATCAGAATCAGGAGGAGACTCGTGAGAGAGGTACAGAGGGTCAGGAAATGGAATAAAAATAGGTAGCAGGGGGGATGAGGAACTGGGGATAGCCACTGGAGGCTCCCAATCACAAGAGAAATGTGAGGCTCCCAGGAACCAATGGGATTGACTTTAGCAGCAATGTGCAGAGAAAGGGGAGATAGAACCTGTGGAGACCACCTACTTGAGGGATGGAGCCACCCACCCACCCACCTCAATTTTTTTTTAACCCAGAAATATTTCTGTCCAAAGGAAGAACAGGGACAAAAAATGGATCAGAGACTGAAGGAAGGGCCAACCGGGGAACGGCCCCACCTGGGTGTACATCATGTTTGCAGACACCAAACCCAACACTGTTGCCATGGTCAAGAGGTGTTGCTTGAGGACAGGAACTAAGTGTGACAGTTCCTGGGGAGGTTCAGTCAGGAAATGACCAAAGCAGAGGCAGATGCTTGGAGTCCACCCTCAGGCTGAACTCAGGCAACCTGGTGGGGGAGCTGGCAGGACTAGAAGAACAGAGGGGGACTGCAACTTCATTGAAAGAACTACATAGGCTGGCCTGACCACCCAATTCTCCCAGAGACTAGACCACCAACCAAGGAGTGTACCCAAAGGGATTTTTGGCTCCAGATACATATTGTAGCAGAGGATGGCCTTGCTTGACAACAATCTGAGGTGAGGCCCTTGATCCTGGGGAGGTTTGATGTCCCAGAGTAGTGGGATGCTAGGGCAGTGGGGTGGGAGAGTGTGGGTGGGTGGGGGAACACTATCATACAGGCAAAAGAGATGGGGGAGGGCAGATGTGGGTTGAGGGGTGGCAGAAGGGTAACCAGGAAGTGGAATATCATGGGATGGAGGGCTGGTGGAGGGGGTAACCATTTGAGATATAAACAAATGGAATTATTAGTAATAATAAAAGAAAAAAATCTGGAAAGATAATGTGGAACTTGTTTTATAAAATTCAATTCTTTAAAAAAGTATCATACGTATTATTTATTTATTGTTATTTTTGAGAATGTGTCTTAATTATCTCTGTCTAGATTTGAAATTCTCATCCTCCCCTTTTCATCTCTCTAGGGCCAGGATTATAGAGCTCTGTTAACACATCCTGCTAATCATTATTTGAAGTTTAGATTTTAATTCATTAAAATGCTCAACCAGGGTTGAAAGAATAGGTAATTATAATTAGGAAAAACCTATAGTGCTAGAGATACGGTATCGTAGACAGGAGTTACAACAGTGCATCAGATGTAGATGCTTCGTATAGAGAACCCAGTATTGAACACAAGTGTTGACAGGTCTCTTCCCATTTCATTTAAACTCTAGATGATAGGATGTGGGCATTGACAAAGGACATGTTTCTTCTTTATGAGAATATTTTCCTGGAATCATTACCCTGATAGATTTGTAGTCTTACATAATTAAAGGCAGGCCAGGGAGTGTACTCATTTCCTCTTCAAGTTACTGTGAAACTAAAAACAAGGAATAATTTTTTTTATTTTCACTTATTATTTATTTGTGTTCATGTGTGTTTTTGTTACCGCACATGTGGAGGGCAGAGAACACATGGAAGGATTCTGTCTTTCTTCTCACTGTGAGTGCCCAGTAGTCACTGCCTGCTGAGCCATCTCACCAGCTCTGTGGGTTAGTTACTAAGGCTTAGGACAACACAGATAATGAGAGTCCATCTTGATCTCTACTGAAGTACTGACCTTAATTTGGAGAATGAACAAACTGTATTTGGAGGCTGCTAAAGGTAACTATATAAAATAAAAAAGATATGAAACAAGAGAAAATATTAATTCAGAAAGAATTTAGAGAGGATTTGATGACTTCAGGTATTATAGTGATAAAATACATTTTTTATTAGATATATTCTTTATTTACATTTCAAATGTTGTCCCCTTTCCTGGTTCCCCCCTCCTCCAAAAATCCCATAAGCCATCTCCCCTTCCCCAGTCAACCCTCCCCTACTTCCCTGTCCTGGTATTCCTCTACACTATGGCATCAAGTCTTTCCAGGACCAAGGGCCTCTCCTCCCTTTGGTGTCTAAAAAGGCCATCCTCTGCTACCTATGTGTCTGGAGCCATGGGTAACTCCATATGTACTCTTTGGTTGATGTTTTTGTCCCTGGGAGCTCTGGGAGTACTAGGTAATTCATATTGTTATTCCTCCTATGGCGCTGCAAACCCCTTCAGTTCCTTGGGTCCTTTCTCTAGCTCCTCCATTGGGGTCCCTGTGCTCAGTTCAATGGCTGGCTGAGAGTGGCCCCCTCTGTATTTCTCATGCACTAGCAGAGCCTCCCAGGTGACAGCTATATCCGGCTCCAGTCAGAAAGAACTTGTAGTCATCGATAATAGTGTCTGGGTTTTGTAACTGTATATAGGATGCATCATTGGGTGAGGTAGTCTCTGGATGGTCTTTCCCTTAGACTCTACTCCACACTTTGTCTCTGCATCTCCTTCTCTGGGTATTTTATTCTCCTTTCTACAAAGGACCCAAGTATCCATATGAAAGGGGATGGAGGATAAATAATTTAAATGATAGATTATTTTGTACATTCTCAGAACTTACTCATGGCATTAATTATTAAGATTTTAGGGGGATGTGTGGTGCTCTGATCTGTTATTGGTTCAGAAGCATCATTTTAGTGACTGTGACATGCTCATAGGCCTTAGCATGACTGACACTATGTTAGGTTAGTGGCACCATTCTGACCTTAAAACCCAGAGCATTGGCCCTAACACTAGCCTCCCTACCACAGGTTCTATAAAGTCCCCGAGTAAAAAGTCCCTAATGTATGAACTTTGCTTTTCGGCTTCTGTAACTTTGCTTCTTGTGAACTGAAGACTGACAACCAGGATATTTTGTGTGTGTGTGTGTGTGTGTGTGTGTGTGTGTGTGTGTGTGTGTGTATACAAATGACAGAGAGCTTTAAGATTTGAGGTTGTCTAATTTAATCAAGGTTCTGTGCAACAATCAGCTGGCAATAAAGAATTTCTTTTCTGCTTTAAAAGTGCCATGTGGTGGTCTCCGGTGGGCTTACCTCACAACATTGCTGCATTGTGATTGGCTGGAAGGGAATAAGCTTAGAAGCAGAACATCAGGGTGTATTTGATAAGTCAAGCAGAGCTTTGAGAGGTTTGCCAAGGAAAATTGTGGCGCTAGGTCCTGGTAGATGCAAGTAAAATGCAGATTTTTAGGCAAATGTTAGCATATCTGCATATCTGGATATAGCAAATAAAAAAATAGGTCAGGTTAATGGTAGTTCCTTAGTTTCACTTTTAGATGACTGGGTACACAGGAAATCTCCATTTCGTTGTAGGCATATAGCTTTAGAATCTGGGGACCTTATATATAGGCCCCTGATAAGTATTTGTATTGGAGATAGGTTTGTGTATCATCGAAAATGGAGTGAGAATGGAAAAGCAGAATAAACACAAGAAAATGACTACAAGAAAATATAAGATGATTTTACATACTAATTAGGCTACTAGGTGATAAAAAGTAATTAGTGCTCAAATGTGATTGGTTGGCGAAAATAAAGAGAAAAAAATGGCTCATGACTTTTTGTTTGTTGAAAATAAGGAGTAGATACAAATTGCTCATTGAGTTCTTCAAGCAACTCTGTGTGATTTGACCAGAACATTTCGGTAGAGTGCTATTAGGAAATTCTGACTGCAACAGGAGGCAAGCTAAGTGTACATGCATGGTAAGTATGTGTAGGTAGGGTATGGTAAGTATGTATAGGTAGGGCATGGTATGTATTTATAGGTAGGGAAGGAAAATGAAAACCATGTGAGTAATGAAACCAACAGTTCCAAGAAGTTAAGAGGATTTTAGGTCTATTATAATGAAGCTACATGAGAGAAATATAATGGGGGCGGGGGAGAGCAACAACATTCCTGAGAAGGAAGAAAGAGATCCTTGGTTGAAGTGTAAGGAAAGATCTTGTATTTTATTTTTAAAGTTTTTTTTCCTTTAGTTAAAACATTACATCATTTCCTTATTTCCTCCAGCCTACTCTAAATATTTATATTTGTATCCAAAGATAAGTATAGGTCTCACCTCTCATCAAAGAACAGAGAGCATTGGAGAAAACTATAACCAATTAAAACACACAAAAAAAGCTGCCATGTAATGTCCAACCCTTAGCAGACACAGCTACAATACAATCCCTGCAGAGAAACCTCAGGCATTGTAAGGGAGGAAGACTGTAGGAACCAGAGACACAGGAAATTTGTTCTAAGAGTGTGTCCTAGGAATGTTAGAGAAGTTATGCCCACAAAGTCTCATCAAAATGGCTGTAGAGTTCAGATCTGAATAAGGTCATCTATAGGCATATGACTGTGGAAGGGGAAAACCTCAAAGGACCTCAATTCTAGACAGAGAACTATGGAGAACTAAGCAATTCTGAAATTAGGAGACATAGTCCTCTTCAGAGAAGAGCCCCCAAATTGATTATTCAATATCAAGTGTTCAGCCCTGAAATCATATACAGACAAGTAACTTTCTATTCACTAAACAGATTTTACATAATTAGACTCTCTCTCTCTCTCTCTCTCTCTCTCTCTCTCTCTCTCTCTCTCACACACACACACACACACACAACTATTAAAGAAACTGCTGCCACGAATTTGAGAGAGAACAAGATCTATTTTAAAAGAAAGAGGGAAGTTATGGACCTAAATACAAACTTTCCATTTGGGGAGGAAATTGTGTTTTCCTATTATGCTCCTGCGGTCTGCTGGAAAACAGAGAGTGAGGCAAATGGCTTATTATAGTAAATGTGCATCAGGCAGTTTCTTCTTCCATTCAGTTCACACTACATTCATTTAGAAGTTATCATTTTTTTTTAGTATAGAGTTTATTCAGGGCATGAGAGAGGAGTTAAGGGGGGTAGTAGAGGCAGAGAAAGGCAGAGAGAGGGAGAGAGTAGAGAAGCACAGGCCGGCCATGACCACGTGGAGAGAGGGGGGAGGGAGGAGAGCCCGAGAGGGGCAAGAGGGAAGCTGGGAGAGAGGTAAGAGAGAGATAAAACAAGTTATCAATTTTTAACTAGTTTACCAAAAGGAAGAGTTGGTTTTCTCACATGAGCAAAAGACACAGGTGCAACTTCCAGAGCTGGCACTGTGCTGTTCCTGATGCCATTTGCCTTTCCCACTATTCTTTGCAGATGCTGCTCTTCTTTGTGGTTCAAGATAGATGTCTACCTATAGATGTGAGGTCAAAAGAAGCCAAGACAGATAAAGCAGAAAATCACAGCAACATCATCAAGACAAGCTCCACCCCCGCAATGTCCTATATGTTTGAAATCAATGTATGCCTCTCAAAAGTGCCATTTAGCAATTTGCTTGATACTTTCTACTGAACTATGTCACGTGCTAGTGTCTGGGTTCTGTTAATCCTTTGGTTTGCAAGAGAAAAACCAGTGCCACAAATTTGGTAAAATTTGAAGCAAAAATTAAATACTGACCAGGATGGGCTTTGGTCAGGACCATTGCCCTAAATTCCAAGTTGAACGGCTGCAAGATT
Source organism: Tokudaia tokunoshimensis (assembly GCA_036184795.1). Classification (NCBI taxonomy): domain Eukaryota; kingdom Metazoa; phylum Chordata; class Mammalia; order Rodentia; family Muridae; genus Tokudaia; species Tokudaia tokunoshimensis. The sequence goes on from BTHU01000002.1 coordinate 15,629,826, forward strand.
TAAGGGTACACCCATACAGCTGCCATATTTTCCCGTGTGGCATTATTTTCCAAGAACTACAACTTCTCGCATCCCAGAAAGCTACCTAGTCCTTGGGCAGGTGTGACTTATAGGTTAACTTCAGGTGTTACAGTTCAAGGAAATTTTAGGAACTGATGACTTAACTTGCCATATATATACAAGGCATTCTTTTCCTTCTGTTTGTTTTCTCCTGTTTCAATTTGCTTGTGTTTGTTTTATCATATTATTTTATTTTATCCCTTAGCTGCCCGTTTATTGTCTAACTAGAGTTGGAAAGGGGGTGGATTTGAAAGGGAGGGGTAGTGGAGAGGAACTGAGAGAAATGGAGGGAGGTGAAACTGTAATCAAAATGAATTGTACGAAAAAAATATCTATTTAAATAAAAGTAAAAAAAGACCCTCCGTGAGGTCTTTTATCCATTTACTTATTGCATGTAGATAACTGTAAATGACTGTTATGTCATGTCTGCTTTGAAGTCATGTTTAAACTTGAAATTCATTGTTTTCACCAATTCTCCAGAGAGTTAGCTGGAAGCTATGCTTCACTGCAGGGCTTCCAGCAATGGTTTCTTTCTGCTTTACGGTTTCAGGACAACTGAGATATAGAAACAGTGTCATTAGAAAGACATTTCATTAAGAAGTAAAGTACCGTATCTTAGTATGGTCTTCCAACTGTAAAAGGTTAAGAGTGAACATCAATATGGCTTAGCTCCCTCTGCTTCTTAAATCTGAAGCACCCATGAGTATAAAGCCTCAACTTAAGATGAGCTCTTCCTTATCTATTTCTTTACAATTTGTTACTATGTGTAATGATGCATTCAGGGGTTACATCACCAATATGCTTTTTACAAGCTTTCAGTAGCAGTTTATAATTAGGTCAGAAAACCCCAATTCTTTTTAATGATCCAAGTTTCATGATGGACATAATACAATGTCTACATCCGTATCTATTTGGCTTTGCTTTGCTTTCTTGTCTTTCCTGTTTATTCAAGTTTAAGAGCTGTGGAACCACAGGCAGATAATCTAAATGCGTTCTAGTAGGATGTGGATCTCCGTGCTGATGTTTGGGAGTTATAGTCACAGTATAGTAAACCCGTAATGTTTTGCAACAATTTCCAAAATGCAACTTTGATCTCATTTCATGGGTCACTCAGACTAAAGGACAGGACAAACAGTAGTGAAGCAGGAATCAGTTTGTTTAAAGTAAACTCCTTTCCGTTTTTAGAAAGTGATGACTCCTGTTGGTCCTGCTTAGAGAATGAATGGAGTTTGTAAATCAGTTCTGTGTTTAGTTTTCCTATTTAAGCCAAATGTTTACAAATGACTACCACATGGAAAATCCAGCTCATAATTTGACTGTCAGGTGAATGAAATATGTGCTTTAATTAAGATGCTTAGTGCAGTATAGTAGAAAGACAAAGGTGTAAGGCTAAAAAGATGTTTAAAAACACAATTGTACATTTTCTTTAAGGATGATATTTTTATAATTGTATTATATGGTAAACAGTTGCTCCTTGAAATGTTAATTTTTACATAGCAGATACCAAGAATGAATTTTACTATGTGATGTATGCACCTAATTTAAAAATAATAAACTGTAGATATATGCACATTCAACCCTTTTCTGCATTGTAAACATCCACCTTTGTGACAGAGACATTGCCTTATGAATAAAACACTTGCCTTAGAGACCTGGTGACTGATCCAAATGCCAGAACCCATGTAAAGGTGGAACAAGAGAACTGATCTCCTGAGTTGTCCCTTAGCCTTTACATACATCCATGGAAAATACACCAATATGCACATCATATGCACACACACAGATAATATTAAAATGAAATAACAAACATTATTCACCTCATTCCTAAACATACATTTTCATATAAATTTACATATAATTCTTACATTATAATTCATACATTTCTTGGGTTTTTTGAATATGTATAAGCAAACAAAAATGGTATTTTTTTCCCTTTCTGGTTACAAAATACAGCATGCATGCTGTGTATGCTGTTCTGCGTTGTGTTTTTAAGGTGATAGTGTTTCTTCAGTCCTTGGCTCAGCTACTTACCTGGATTTTGGGAGAGGCGGTGAGTTGCCATTAACAGGTCTGCTGGGCTGTTCCATCATTTCATGCTGCACACTGATTCTTGACAACTTTAGTGTGAAAGGAACAGTGCACACAGTAAATGAGCTTCACCTACAGCTTGGGAAGTGTGGAGGACATTGTCATGTTGGGGTCATTTATGGTTTATTTATTTATTTATTTATGACATTTTTGAAGTGACAACTCAAACATACTGTTTTGAACATTGATTGTTGTGTCTCCTAAGGGTATGTCACTAAGAGGCTTTTTAAACGAAAAGTTGTTAAAATTGTTGAGTACATAAAGAAGTACTCTGGCTCTAAAGGAGGTAAATCAGTATTGTCTCCAAGCTGAACTTATTAGTCTAGCGTAATACAGTTACTTGTCACTCTTAATTTTAAAGAAAGATGAGGTATCAGTAGATTTTTTTTTACTGGCCTGTGGTTTTGTCATAAAAGTTCTAACACATATTACTATTATCTAAACAATAACAAATATATATTTAATTTTAATTTTTATTATTTTCATAAGAATGATTTAATAAGCAGGTAATTTCTATGACTTAATGACAATTATTTCATATAAAGTACGGTCATGAGGAAGGTTTACACAGGTAGGTCTTGTACAGTAGAAATCTGTGACATTGAAAGCAAGCATGGCAGGCTCTAGGGTCTGAATATGTCCTCTAAAGTCCATGTGTAGGAAGGCCAAGGCCCAATTTGGCAGTATGTAAAAAAAAAAGGAAATCTATTGATATGCGAATTGCGTCTAGGGTATTCCGAGATTCTGGGTTAATATCCCCTTATCAGTGACTGCATACCATGTGTGTTCTTTTGTGATTGGGTTACCTCACTAAGGATGATATTTTCAAGTTCTGACCATTTGCTTAGGAATTTCGTGAGTTCATTGTTTTTAATTGCAGAGTAGTATTCCATTGTGTAAATATACCACATCTTCTGAATCCATTCCTCTGTTGAGGAACATATGGGTTCTTTCCAGCTTCTGGCTATTATAAATAAGGCTGCTATGAACATAGTGGAGCATGTGTCCTTATTGCATGCAGGTAAAGCCTCTGGGTATATGCCCAGGAGTGGTATAGCCGGATCCTCCGGGAGTGTCATGCCCAGTTTTCTGAGGAACCACTAGACTGCTTTCCAGAGTGGTTGTACCAGCTTGCAATCCCACCAGCAGTGGAGGAGTGTTCCTCTTTCTCCACATCCTCACCAACAACTGAAGATGGAAGGAGAGACCCCTGGTCCTGGAAAGACTGGATGTAGGGGAATGCCAGGAGAGAGAAGTGAGAGGGGGTTGAATGGGGAAAAGAGGGAGGGAAGGGGGCTTATGGGACTTTCGGGGAGGGAGGAAACGGGAAAGGGGAAATGATTTGGAATGTATATAAAAAAGCTTAGAAAAAAAAAAAAAGACATGTCCTAGCAAGTCAACCTGATATGAGCTGTGTTCATTTGGGAAGAAGGACTCTCAATGGAGAAAATGTCTCCATAGGATTGGGCTGTATGCAATTCTGTAGAACATTTTTTGACTGATAATTAATATGGGAGTGTCCAGCTCACTGAGGGGAATACCACTCATGGGTAGGTGGTCTGTTGTTGCTATGAGAAAACAGGCTGAGCAAGTCATGAAGGGCAAACCAGAAAGTAGCATTCCTCCTCAGCCTCTGCTTCAGTTTTCTGCCTCTAGGTTCCTGCCCTGACTTCCTTTGATGATGGCTGTGGAAGTGTAAGCAAAATAATCCTTCTCCCACACAAGTTGCTTTTGATCATGGTGTTCACAGCAATAGAAACCTAACAAGGACAGAGACTACTGGGAAATGTTGAGTTTATCACGTGTCGATTAATGCCACATTGGAAAACTCTTCCCTGTCTGCAGGCACATGAGAACATGTGCCTGGGACATCGCCTTGTTCCTCTTCATTTGTACCCGGGATACTACAATAAAGTGCCGTCCTGAAAGCTGAGACTGATACTAGATCTTTGATTTCAGACTTCCCAGCATCCAGAACAGTGAGAAATAAAGTTATGTGCTTTCTATGTTAACCAATTATGTGACTTTTTTTTTTTGGAGTGATGGGAATAAATCTCTATTTCAGAGAGGACACCATAATAAACCAAAGAAACAATTATACTCATCTACCTTGATGAACTCATGAGTTTATTGGGCTATTTTCAGGAGCATAGGTGAAGTGTTATTATATGATCATGGCTCACTCAAAGACAGTAACATTATAAACAAGAGAAACCTGATTGAATGATATCTCAAAAAAAATGCATCCTTTGCCCAACCTGGAGGCAGGTCCCGGTAAAGTCTCCATTCCCTGCCAATTGTTTACTACTTTTGACCTTGGGAAAGGGCCTTGTTTATCTTGTAATTTTCTGAGCTTCTTTCTGAGACTGAGTCGTTAGCTGAATCTTCCCTCCTTTCTTTGAGTCAGTGGATAAAGACAATGCTCAGTGAGCTCAGGCGCTGATTTACACTCGCAACCAAATGTGTGGGCTGAAGAAATAGCATGGTGGCAATGGACCTGTCTTGCAAGAATGGGGATCTGATGTTGATTCCAAGAACCTACAGAACACAGCCAGCTGGCCTGGTGGTAATGTGCTTTTGTAATTCCAGAACTGCAGACGTAAACATAAGTGAATCCCTGGGGCTCGCTGGTCTGCCAATCTTGTCCAGTTTCTGGCCAGGAAGAGATCCTGTCTCAAAACAAAGTGGAAGGCTCTTTGGAAGGGTAACCAAGGCTGTCCTCTGGCTTCCACATACATACCTATGCACACACACACGCACATACCACACACCACACACGGATGTGCGCACACACACACACACACACACACACACACACACACACACCACACACCACACATGGATGTGCACACACACACACACACACACACACACACGCACACACGCACACACACACACGCACACACCACACACCACACACGGATATGCACACACACACACACACACACACACACACGCACACACCACACACGGATGTGCACACACACACACACACACACACACACACAGACAGACACACACGCACGCACGCACATGTATGCATGAACACACCAACCCCCCAAAATGTATTGCGTGCAAATTGGCGAAGAATACTTGAGCAGCATGAAGGTACATAAGGTCCGATAAATTCACAACAAAGAGTACAGCATTTTAAGTAGATGCATGGTGATTTTCCTTACATCTTTGTGGGAAACTGACATTTGTTGGACAATCTTCACATATTTTTTACAGTAAATAAGGCCAGCGTTTTATAGCATTTGCTCCCCTAAAACATCAACCTTGTAGTTTTTTAGCACACACATTGCTTTAGGGGTGATCCTACATTGGGGTCATTGGGATTTATAAGGTTTTAATGTTTGTTTTGCCTTTGCTTTCCTGAACAAATAAACAAACAACAAAGACTTTTTTTTTCAAGATAGTATTTTAAGGGAAGTGATGCCTACATGACTTAACCAGACTGCTGGATGATTTTAGAAAGCAATCCTGCCTTAGAAACAAAAGTTTAACGTCATTGAGCAGGTCAAGTTTCACAACATGAGATATTTAAAGTAGACACAATTTAATTATAGAGATGAAAGTTTGGTTTCAATGCTATGATTAGAAGTGTCTGCTGGAAAATCTGAGACAGCATAGAAAGAGAACGAAGCACACGAAGGAGTTTATATTCCTCACTTCTCTGTCTCCCTCCCTTCCATTGGTCAGAGGCTGCTCTTTTGACTTACCTTTCAGTGATAATTCTGAGATCTAGTCTTCATTTTGAGACTCATTCAGTATCCTATAATTTATTTCCTTAATGTTAGTTTCATTTCTTCTTTTGTAATAACTAAATAGCAATATTAAAAATATTAAATACAAAGTGTTAACGTGTATTCCCTATTGATAAACTCATCTTTTTATAATTCTGTCTCTTCAAGTCATTAAAGATGTAATAGTAAAACTTAAAGAAATGATACATTAAACACATACAAAATGCATGCTACATGAAGTGGTTAAAAACGTTGCTTTAAATTAAGTGTTCAGAGTGAATGATTTGATTTCTGCAGTATCCACAGCAGAGTATCTTAGTCTGCTATTTTGCAGCTCTTTCCTCTTGCTTCAATTTACCTCATCTTATTTTTTTCTCCCTTATTCCTCTTATTCTTCCTATATAAGCAATTTTATATGTTTTCTATATGTCTTTAAAAATAATAAAATATCAGAAAGTAAAAAGCTATTTTTTTAAAATTTATGTGCATATTTTAATGTTCTTACCATGGTTTTTCTGGATATGATGCAGTCATGTATCAGTTTGCCATAGCTTATTCAAGTTCACAACATGATCCCCAGTTATACTGTTCTCTTTCCCCTCAGTGACCTCAACTGTCAGACTAATAACATTGTCATAAAAATATGTACAAATCTCCTTCTATGTAAGAAGCTTGTTACCATTTTGCTAGCTTTTAATACTTTCACTGTGTATGCCAAGAGTGCAGCAGATCATTCACTATTATTCATTTCTTATTTCTCATATCATTGTGGAAAGTTTATTGAGTATGCCTCTCCCAGCTGTTTCTCCAGAGCATATGGGCAGTGGCCAGAATTGGAGTGAAAAAGTGTACACATGGTCCCACTATAAGCATGGCTAGAAACCACTATTCTTTGAGTTTGTTGCTTTTACCAGATCCAACACTTGGATGGCATGTAGCATGCATAAAGACAAATGACCAGGAGTACAGACTAACTTTCATTGGTGTTGCTCACAAATGTCTACCTATGGCTTCTGAATTCTGGGGAAACATTACTATGTGACAAAGGTGAGAGCTGTCTCTTCTGCCGGCCACTGGACTATTAATGGCACATCTCCGGAAGACTTTTTTTTTTATTTACTACATCACCAGCAATATTACCAATCATATATCACAATCTATATGCATATGAGAGGACAATAATTAAAAAACTTGTCATAGAAACCATGATACATGACTGTTATGAATAAAATAAATCTGTTGATTAAAGTATACTCAGCACTCAGGTTTGGAAATCTTTTGTTACCAGAGGTTAATAGTCTAACTAGCTAAGTAACTAGCTAACTACACACAGACACAGACACATAGACACACACACAGACATACACATACATATGTGTGGTATATAAGACATGATATATTCAAGATATATTATAAATGATATCTCATAGTACACATATATGCAAGTATACATAATGATTGCCAACATTGGGCTACTAGTCATCCACACATAGTTTTCAATACTCTATAAGTTCTTGACTCTCAGTGTATCACCCCTCTATATTTAATCACTCCTTAGTGTGTACAGTATAGTTTTTGTCTCCGTGTTCCAGACTGATCATTGCAATTTAATAGTTCTAAACTTTGAGGCTATATTTTTGGTATTATGACAGTCTTACATTTGCTATTGCCATTTAGAGGAAAATCATCTTACTGAGTTTCTCATTAATTATTTATAGAGCTAGTCATTTCCATGTAAATGAACAATAATAATAATAACAGCAACAATAATGATGATGATGATGATAAATATTTCTTCTTCTCAATCATACACCTGGTATTTTCTTGACTGGTGATATTACTGTAAAATTCTAATGACATGCTAAATGTGGTCATGACTCAGTTCCTGAATTTAATGAGAATGATTCTAAACTTTGTTCACTATTAGGAGTCTAAGAAGTTGGTTTGCATTTTTGTTTTGTTAATATGCTCTTTAAATTTAAAATTAGGAGTTGGAGTTCATAAGCTTTTCTTTCCAGTTTAGTTTATTCATGTTCTAAATTATAGCAAAAGAACTTTAATCGATGCTGAAAACACTTGCGTTTGTGAAATGAGCTGCTTCTATTTGGAGGTAACAATTTTCCAGGGTACTACTGGATTTAATTATACAGCACTTTGAGTGAAATCTGATATCCACATATAGAAATGAGATCCATTATTTTCTGATCTTCCTTTTAGAGTTTTGAAAGTCATACTTTGTTCATTAAAAGATTGATAAAATTCGTTTGCAAAATAAAGGTGTTTTAAGATAGAGGATGCCCTTACCTTTTGTTTTAAAGGATATTTTTCTACTCAAATTTGCTACTGATTGTGGCAATATCCACATTTTCTGGAATTTTATTTATGCTGTTTAGATTCTTAAATTTATTAATGTCTATTGTTTAATTTTCTGGACCATTTTACTATCTATTTTGTAGACACATTTGCCATGTCACTTAGATCTTTAAAGTTTTATTGGTGCTGAATGTTTATACATGTTTTATCTATTATTTTAATCATCTCTGTTTTTACCTTTTATTTTACAAAAATAATTTTAGTTTGTTCTTTGTCAATATAATGTACACACACACACACACACACACATTTTCTTTATGTAACACCTTTCCATTTCTCTTATCCCCTTTGCCCTACTCTGCTCTGCCTGGAACACTGCTGCTTTCCAACACATCCCTTCCTACTTGCAGGTTTTATGTTTTTCTTCCTTAATAATTTACTGAATTTTCTTGGTGTTGCTTACATGCGCAAGACTCTTGAATTATTTGCAGGGCTGTGGGAAATGTTACAGTAATTCTGTAGTTGAAATTAGGAAAATATAAAAGGTGGACAGCTTTAGAAACAACTTTTTAAGTAGATACTGTGGGCTATGGGAAAAAATAAAGCTCTCTCAGGGCCCATATACATATTTCTGAATATGGATTAAGACCCATTTTTGCTTGCAGCAGAGGCCCTTCTTGAAATCACTCTACCACAGGTGGGATTTTTCTAAATGTTGAGCACATAAATAAATTGTCCACTGGACTGGGCGTGAACTACAAGTTTTCCAGATGGACCAGGGTAATGGGTTAAAAAGTCAGTGTACTAAATGCTGACGAGAGAGTCAATGAGAGATGAAATATGGTCTCTCAGAAGCAAGTAGCTTATGACAACTTGTGACAGTCAGTCACAGGAAATTCTTAGATAAAGAAAATGTTACTTCAACACCACCCAAGTCACAGCATGATGCATGCATGTGCTCACACTCACATGAGTTTTACTGCTGGGAGAGAAGCTGGTTTGCTTGTCCCCGTCTTAGTGTAGGACTGTACTATCAGTTAGATTAATTCAAGCCCTAGGTAGGAATAGAAATTTCATTTCTGTTTTAAAGAGGCTGATTTTCTTATGGCTGGTTTTACTGATCTTAAAAGCAAAACTGTTTCATTATTGGTAAGAATAGGGTTCATTGCAGCTTTTAGAAAGGGACTACGAAGTGTAGCAGCTGTGGGACATTGGAAGGTGTTTCTTTTAGATCTCCACAAGCTAAATAGTAAGAAGAAATTCAGATGAGGGAGGAGATAAGGAACTGTGAACACTGTACTCATGATAACAACTGTATCTCATTTTGATATGGGGCTGTACGTTGTGGCAGGGGACAGAGCCCAATTGACTGGCTCAGATGGCTCTCCTCAGGGCCGCTGACAAATCTCTCCATCAATTGTTCTATCAGGTGATAAAAGGTGGGCTGATTTCTTGCTGCTAAGTGGCCATCCATCAAGTTAGCAGACTCGGCATCCTTCTTCACATACTAGGATCTATGTGATAGCACACATGCCAGGTTTGTAATCTCATTAAAATCTTTAGGGACATAAGTTTTAAAAAGAAGAGCATTAAATACAAATATTTACTAGGTACAGTACACTGACTGAAAAAGTCATGTAAATATCAAATTATTTTTGGATTTTTAAATTACTGAAAAAATTAAAATGTGCTAAAATATAAAGTAAGTCAATTAAATTCATTGGGAGGTAGTAACTGACTTGTTAATATGGAACACCAAGGTATATACCTATATTCAAACATATATGTGAAACTATGTTTTAGATATATCATGCACACATGTTTATATTGAAATCATTATATACAATTGTTTCATAAACAGATAAATCAATATTTATCAGTATTGTTTCATAGTTCAATAGTCTTGATCAAGGAATAGTTGATCCTTGCAATATTCAAAGGGTAGCATTCCATTTTCATTTCAATCAGCTACTACAGTCAAATTTAACATAAAAACTCCCAACTTGAATCTTCTTGGTGAAAGAGTCATTATGATAAATGATTGCCAGAAGGATCTGAAATAGAATATAATATTTGAAGAAAATAATAGCATTCACAAGATTTATGCAATAATTCAAATTTGTATTTTAATTTTTTCACCTTTTGAAAAGATGATTGTTTTTAGTAATATCTATCCTTCAAAAAGTCTGTGTATGTGTGTGTGTGTGTGCATGTGTGTGTGTGTGTGTGCATGTGTGTGTCTGTGTGTGTGTGTGCGCGCGCGTGTCTTGTATAATATAAGACAACTAAAATCTTATGCCTTTGGTGTTTGATAGGTTCTAATTTGGGACTGTGTTCTTTTGGAAAATGAACCAAGATTTCTAGTTTACATGTTTAATTAAAACCATCTACCTGGCTTATGCTTGTAAAAATACTCAATCTCAAATTACCAGCTAAAGCAATCAACTTTTATTTAATCACCTTTATTTATAGCATACTCTGCTTCTGTAATTAACAGAAGACTATATCTCATGTAATTCATTCCGATGTTAATTGTTTATATTCAGGACTGACTTGTATATAAACAAATGTTCTGAAATAGAAAATTGATGACTAAGTGTTTTGTTTCAGGTATTTAAGCTAATTAATAATATTACAAAAATTGATGTGTCTATCATATAGCTATTGAAGAATATTGTGGTCACGTAAACAACTTGTTGAGTATTCAATAAGTAACCAAATAACATATGAAAAGACAACTAATGAGCTCTGCAATAATTGTATGTCTTTATTAAGATGCAGTTGTCCAAGTGAACTTTTACAATCCCTTGTATCATACAAGTGAGATTTTAACTAATTGATATTAATTTAATGTGTTCTTATTTTATTATATTACTTTGCAATAAAATCTGTAACTGCTCAGACATCTAGTCGACCAAATCTATGTACTTTTTGATGAAGATTTATACTTTTCTACTTAAACTGAAAAGTCATATGTAGCACTTAGAATATTATAGGTGTTAAAGTATAATTGCAAAAATATCTGTGAATATCTCAACCTTTCCATTTGTGAAAAGATGCAAAATATAGTAATGAATAATAGGGTACATGTTCAACTTTGGACTCATTAATGTAGAAAAACTTTTATGTGTATTTTCAGGGAAAGTGGCATTCTTACATTTTTCAGGGGTGTTGATTTACATCAAGGTTTAAGTACCTTTGATGATTGAATCACAAGCAAAATAGTATTATTTATAATTAGTACACTAATTTGTTTTTTAGGACTTATATAGAATTTTAAAATAATCTTGTTAAAAGTTCCACTAATTTGAAGTAGAATGAATATAAGGATCAATTTTCTATTGGATTTATTTTAACTCTTCAAAATGGATATATTCCCAGACTTTGAACTTATTTATGGAAGCATCATCATATCTCAATGAACCTAAAGGTTCTAAGGAGGGTGAAAATCACTTTAACCTGAATCTTTTTTTAAAAAAATTTATTTACTTTACATCGTGCTCATTGTCACTTCCTGGTCACCCTCCACTGACAATTGTGGAGAGCTCTTTGGGGTATCACTTGTACCCCAATGTCAGGAATCTGACATTGGCCAAGGATAAGGAACTGGGCCGCTTGACAGGAGTCTGACATTAGACCATGACAAAGAAGTAAGTCCAGGCAGGAATCTGACATTAGGGCATGACAAAGAAGTAAGTTTAGGCAGGGACCTGACATTGGCCAAGGGCAAGGAAATAAGAATCTGATTTTAGGGTAGAACAAAGAAGTAGGCTCAGATATATTGATATCCCTAGAAACATAGATCACTGGCGTGAACATGGAATTTTGTGTTTATTGTCTTGCTTCTTCTTCATTGTACTACCTGACCTTAATACATGCATGTAATTAAAATGATATAAAAGTGGATTGGAAAAAATTAAACTTAACTCAGTCTCAGAATTGACTGGGGTCATGCTACAATGTTGTCTAATTGTCTTTTTCTTTTTAATCCTCATTCCTGCCCTGGAGAACCTGTTGACTGACTGAGCAGGCTTGGTCAGACAATCACCCCCCATTGCTCCATTCCTTTCTCTGAGACAATAGGGTGCCCTCACCCTGGCACTTCAAGTCTTTGCAAAGCTAGGCTCTTCCTCTCCCTCTGAGGCCAGACAAGACAGCCCAGCTAGTAGAATATATCCCACATACAAGCAACAGATTTTTGGAATAGTCCCTGTTCCAATAGTTTGGGACCCACATGAAGACCAAGCTGCACATCTGCAACATAAGTGTGGGGAGGCCTAAGTCTAGTCCTTGTATGTTCTTTGGTTGGTGATTCAGGTTCAGAGAACTCCAAGGATCCAGGTTAGTTGATTATGTTGTTCTTCCTGTGGAGTTCCTGTAGTGCCTGGGAAGTGTTAATGATCTTCCCTCAAAACAGACAGGAACTGATCTGATGCAACTCACAGCAGGGTCTTTATTCTATTCAAGCTAGCATGTTCCTCCTCCCAATGCATGTCCATCACTCAGGATGGTTTTGGTGGTGGTGGTGCTCCGAATATCTATCAGAGCAAAGCTTTATAGTATGCAGCAAATATGGGGAGGTAAGTGTGAAAAGCTACTGTGACCTTTAATGTAATTGGCTGGTGCTGGGAGTCATATCATAAAATTAATTTCTGCTCCCTTCTGCATTGGTGGTCATCAGGCATGGGGTGGGCTTGTAACCTGGGGGTGCAGGAATGTTGGGGAAATAACCTAGATAGAGACCCTAGTCTTGTTGTGGGTTAGCCTAGAGACTGGAGCTAGGCTCAGGTTTTGTTGGGGGCGTGCGTGGGAGGGTGGGGGTTGGTGGGTGGGAACTGGAAAGCTAATGCTAGGTACCAGCTTGTGAGTTTACCTGAGTTCAAATTTAGGTCAGGTTCTCTAAAATGGAGTCTGAACTTCAACAATTTGGCCTCTCAGTCCTATCCCCTTAGAGGCCTGCAATCCTTCCATAAGAGTACCAAAAGCTCCATCTACTGTTTGACTGTGAGAGTCTGTGTCTGTCTGAGTTAGCTGCTGGGTGGAGCCTTCTGCCTGGAGACAGGAGGATAACATGCTCCTGTCTGTGAGCATAGCAGAGTGTCATTAATAGTGTGAGGGACTGGTGCTTGCCCATGGCATGAGTCTTAAGTTTGGCTGGATATTGGTTGGTCATTCCCTCAGTCTTTCCTCCATCCCCTGTGCCTACATTTCTTGTAGACAGGATACATTTTGGGTTGAAAATTTTGTGTTTGGGTTGGTTTGAGGTTTCTTCCTGGCCACAGTAGGTGGCTTCTTCACATTCCATATTCCCAATGTAGTGAGTCACGTCACTGATTCTTTTTAAATATGGATCCTAAATTTTCCTGGGTCTTCAAATACACATATAGAGGTGCCATAGACCTGATTTTTTTCCATTTGGGTACTTCAAACTCCACTGTCACTGAGTTTTTGTGGATTTATCAGTAGTAACAAACAGTTCGCATGCTTGTTCTACAACAACATATTATAGGTTGTTATATTAGTTATCCAGAGCCTCAGAAATTACTCCCTGCTTGGTGATCTGAGACAGTTGCCATCTGTTCTCTCATAATTCAAAAAACCCGATGTTTAAAACCAAAGTGTTGGCAAAGTTGATCCCTTACGATAACTTTAAGAGAGAAACTCTCCTGTTTGTCTTCTAGTGTCTGGTGCCAGTCATGTTTAGCACTCCATACCTTATATCTCTTACTTCAGTTCTGTTGTCTTAGAGGAAAACTTTCTCTTTGAGTTTTGATCTACTACTAAAGCAGTGTAATTTCCATCCTTGCTTTAAATCTACTAATAAAATTCCAAAAAAAGATTACATTCTCAGGACCACAGTTGATGTGGTTGTTTTGGGGAGTGGCATTATTTAATCCATGACAGGCATGACAAATTCTTTGTCACATTAAGTATTAGTGGGGAAAAAAATCACTATTTGTTTTTAGGTATTAAGATAGTCTAAAATTTAGCACTGTTTCAGATACTGTTGTGTTGTTGTGGAGGGAAACCATGACCAAAGCAATTCTTATAAAACAAAGTATATAATTGTGAGCTGGCTTACACTTTTAGAGGCTTAGTACCTTATCATCATACCTGAGACCATGGCAGCAGAGAACTTAGCAGCAGGCAGGCATAGTGCTGGGGAAGTAGCTGACAGATAAATCCTAATCCACCAGCAGAGAAAAGAGGAAGAAACTGTAAAAGTGACCTGAGATAACTGTCATCTCAGAGGCATATTGCTTCAGTCTGCTAACCTAGTCCTAGTCCTAGAAGCTTCTAGGCTCAAGTGCAATCTTATTTAGGGCTAGAATTTTTTCAGCCTCTGAGACTTATTGCTGAATAAGCTCCTCCTTTCTACTACTTTCTGAACTCTGGCTGTTTCAATTCAGCTGTTCTGATTCAAACTTCTCTCCAAGCTGACTGATTCAATCTGGCTTTTCAGTTTATCCTGAATCGCTCTGCTTGACAACTGTCCAGTAAAACTACTCTCTCTCTCTCTCTCTCTCCCTCTCTTTCTCTCTCTCTCTCTCTCTCTCTCTCTCTCTCTCTCTCTGGTTTTTCGAGACAGGGTTTCTCTGTGTAGCCCTGGCTGTCCTGGAACTCACTCTGTAGACCAGGCTGGCCTCCAACTCAGAAATCTGCCTGCCTCTGCCTCCCAAGTGTTGGGATTAAAGGCGCGCGCCACCACTGCCCAGCTCTACTGTTCTCTCTTAAGTCACCTCTTTTTCCTCTCTGTCAAATCTTTTTCTGATTTGTCACTTTGTCTGCCACTCAATTAGACATTGCTTTTAACCATGGATGCTTCCTTCTACAAATTAACTTTACCTTCATTGTTTGAGATTAAAGGTGAATACTAAGGGTGTTTCTGTACTCTAGTCAGAGAGATTAAAGGTGTGTACTAAGGCTGAGCCACACCACAACTAGAACCAGGATTTTCCAGTAAACACAAAGTCTCAGGGTTTACAGTGTAATTTAATATCCTGTAACAAGAGCCTGGGCCTGCCAATTGGCTTTGAAACCTCAAAGCCCATCCCCAGTGAGTCACTTCCTCCTACAAGGTCGTACTTCTTCATCCTTGTAATGCTATGAGAGACCCACTTCCAGGTGACTAAACATTGGGATATTTGAGTGTATGCAGGCAATTTTTATTTAAACTACAATGAAGACCTTTATTACTGATCAAGCTTTACTCATTAAAGAATTAGTTTCTATTATACTTGGAAAAGTCCATGAAATAATGCTGATATTATCACAACCATATATAGATGAGTTAATATAAACATATAAGAGATGAAGCTTTTTTAACTTATTCAATATTAGAAATACATCTATATCCAAATATTTAAGACCAGACCTCTTGAGTGTTGATAGATTACAAAGGAAAAAGTGAGCAAAGCAGAAATACCAACAATTCCTGGGTTAGTAAAGTTCAATTTAGTAACACGTTACTATGATAATTTTTAAAACATTATTCTTTATTTTCCTCATTACAGAACAGAAGAAATAGAAATTTCCTCAGGCTTCCATAACTGGTAATGTTCAAATCTTGTGGCTGCTTAAAAACACACACTCTCTTTTGCATCTTTCAGATTCTAAGGAATATAGTGGATAATGGGATATTAATCACAGAATTTCTTGAATTACTTCAATTTCTAAAAGTAAACTTTTGTGGAATTATGAAACAAATTAACTTCATTTATCTTCAATTTATGATATTTAATTATATTTTCTAAAATTTATTTGGACATCAAGTATCTTCTAGAAATACTGTGAAGTAATGTCACTATTAATAAGAAATAAGAAATTGATCTCTTATAGCTTATGGGGAAATATATAATTAACAGAGTTAATGTATTTGGAAAAATATATGTATTTGTAAATTTTGCAAATTTACTATACCTATCATGTTTACAGAAACAATGATGCTTGTCTGCTATCTATTATCATCTATCACCTAATCTATCTATGTATGTGTGTATCGATTGTCTAATTATATATAGCTCTGTATTCACATAAATATGCTAATGTATATATATATATATATATATATTTCTGAGGGGGTGGGAATGGGTGGTAAAGACATTTCAACACTCAAAGATATGCAAAGAAGCTACTTTGTAGTTTAATTCTTGTGGACTTAAAATTGAAAATAAGTACTCAGAGATATTTCCAGACTAACTATTTTAAAAGCCAAAGGCAAAATATGGAATCTGAAATAAAGTTTGATAATGATCTATTTCTTGAGAAACAGTGGCAAATAGAAACATCCAGAAATATTTTTCTGCCAAACATTTGTACCTCACGATTTAGAGAAAAATAAAACCCTCTATCTTCTAAATTATTGTGAAAGATTTTTTCTTCTACTTTGTATTTTGTAACCAATTGGCAGCATTACTATACAACATAGTATCCTATATTTGCATTTTTGGCATACAAACCCCTTTTATATACTTTGTAGAGAATGACATATTAATAGCAGTACAATTAATTTGGAAAAAAAATAGCAAATAAATTTAGTTTGAAAATTCCAAAAGAACCATGCCAATTGTTACCAAAAAAAGATTAAGTGAAAATAGCAATTTTATCACGAAAATTAAATACAAGAATATACTAATAATTGCTACTCTGTCATTGACCAAGTAGTTCATGCTGTTATATACTTCTGAATAAAATAATATTTTGTCATAATTCAATTAAATATTCAAATGAAAGACTAAAGGTACATTCATTATTGGAATCATTTGCACAGATAATATATCCATTAAAAGGCTTTAGATACTAAAATAAGCTCACTAAAAGACACAATTACACCTTAAATTCTTCTTTGTCACATAATGTTTTCAAGTCATTAATACTAAAGAATTTAAATCACCAATGACACCAGAATAAGCCACCTGTTATTTTACTGACTCACCACTGTATTCTTCTCAGATATAACCAGTAGCTCATATAGACCATATGTTGAGAAACTTGACCAACATTCCAAAGAAAGACCAGTCCGTAGAACAATGCATTAATCGTGACTTAATGTAAACTAATATATTCCATAAATGAAATTAAGTAATATTTTTAATTTGATAAGAGGGAATAAATCATTAATCTAGTTCTGGGATTAAGATATTTGGTGATCATATATGTTTACCTAAAATAGTTTTTGACTTCTTTAGGATATGGAATTAAAATTTGCAAATTTTATTACAGTTTCATGTAAATATTTATTTAGGTATATTATATTTCTGTCTTTTTCTTTTTTTTAAAAGTTATTCATTTATTATATGTGAGTACACTGTGGCTGTCTTCAGATACTCCAAAAGAGGGAGTCAGATCTCATTACGGATGGTTGTGAGCCACCATGTGGTTGCTGGGATTTGAACTAAGGACCTCTGGAAGAGCAGTCAGTGCTCTTAACTGCTGAGCCATCTCTCCAGCCCCCACCTTTTTCTATCTTATGATGAAAAATAAAAGATATACATAGATGACTTAACTCTGAGTTAATTTGAATACAGTTACGAAAAAGATTTTGTTATAGTTGAAGGAAGTTTCTTTGGCATCAACCTTTTTTAAACTTTTTGGTTTATTTAATGTATGTGAGTATACTACACTGTCACTGTCTTCAGACACACTAGAAGAGGGCATCTGATCCCGTTACAGATGGTTGTGAGCCACCATATGGTTGCTGGTAATTGAACTCAGGACTTCTGGAAGAACAGTAAGTGCTCTTAACCACTGAGTCATTTCTCCAGTCCCTCAACATTTATTCCAAATTAAGGACAGGTGCTGAAATGGACATAGCATGAGATGCAGTAGCCATTGATATTCCTTGGCTGAGTCTGCAAGGAACTCTAAGATAAAATAAATAAAATATTTATTTCAGGATGAACCAACATTGTGAGGGTTTTTGTTTTGTTTTTTCTACTTACATAGACAAGTTGTCTATTATCTTTCAGTTGCTGGAATCTGAACATGATGAGAAGAGAATAGTCTTGAATGAAGCATCCACTTCACAGGAGACAATACCAAAGGAGCTGACTAATCGCATTCTTAACTGACCATAGCCTTAACATCTCCCTCTTTGAGAAGGACATGAAAAAGAATCCCATTATTACTAATCACCAGGAAAATGCAAAACAAAACCAACAAGAGGTAACATCTCATCATAGGAACAATGACTGTTATCAAAATGATATAAGAAGATGAGGCTTTGGTAGAAGGAACTTCTTATACTTTTATTGGTAGAAATATAAATTAGTGCAGTCACTATAGGAAATAATATAGAGTTTATTTACACTTAAAAGTTAAAAATACAGTTGTTCTGTGATCCAACAATTTCATTACAATATGTGTGTGTGTTTTTATTTCTAAGAAATATTTATTCATTTTATGTATGTGAGTATACTGTCTCTCTTTAGAAACACCAGAAGAGGGCATTGGATCCCATTACAGATGGTTCTGAGCTACAATATGGTTGCTGAGAATTGAACTCAGGACCTCTGGAAGGGCAGCCAGTGCTCTTACCCTCTGAGACATCTCTCCAGCCCCGAGTATGTATGTCTTATTCAAGATTGGTCATCTAGAAGCTGAGAAGAAAACTGTCCTTACTAAAGTCTGGGGAGAATAGTTGGGTATTGAAATGGGAAACAGTGAACAAGAAATTCTGGTGTATTATTAAAGAGCTCAGTGCTACAGATAAGCACAGTACAATACAATACAAACCCAAATAGAAACGATTGTGACATTTCCACGTAAAAGAATGACATATGTTTGAAGAAATAATTACTTTTATCCAAACAAATATATATATATATATATATATATATATATATATATATATATATATATATATTGGGGGGCATATGGGAGCTGTAATATTTTTCAAATAAAAAAGCCTGTGTTGTTTCAAATACCAGTTAAAATAATAAATAACTTGACAAGGCAAGGTAAACATTTAACAAAATGTGTGTTGACATATGGAAAATAAATGAATATTATTTTCTTAACGTAATCTTGATATTTTGAATGTTAGGGTTTGATGAAATAGATTTGAAAGTTAATGTTATTATTTTATGTAACAACTAGAGAGAAATTTATCCTATAAACTTAGAGACTTAGATTTTAAATCCAATTCAGAGAATTTGCAGCTTAAAAAAGAGATTGTATGTTCTTTTTCATTTTTAGAAAATAATTTCAATTATAGTTTTGTTAAAGAATCTCCAAAGATTTATGGTTCAGTGAGTCTTTTAGAAGGACACAAAGTCTTATTTTCCTATTTCCCAAAGGATATTGGAAGGATTACAAGGGAAAACAATTATTTGGTTCAGTAATCTGAGTCCATTAATCATGAGATTTTAGAATTAAAATTTAGAATTAAAGATAAAATAATTAAGTTTACAAAAAGGAGGTCTTCAAAGCAGATCTTTCTATTAAGTTTTCTTTGCTACACTTGTAGCTCATATCAATTACAAACTAATTGATAAACATTCAGTTTGTTGGTATTCTCAGTGGTATTTTTTGGGTGAATTATAATGTCCAACCCAATAGACATTAGTCTTTGACACATGACTATGTTGGCATATGGAATGCAGTTTCCATGCTTTGATTTTCAGAACTACTGAGTGACCACATAATGAGATTTTTTTTTAAAAAAACAACAAAAATATATTTCCAAAAGATAGGAGCTCATTTTTTATTTGTTTGTTGTTAACACACAACTGGTATCTCTAATGCATTGGCTTCTTTTGTCATTTTGGTTATAGTCAAATGGAGAGATTCCACAGTAGAAGCTAGTAGGTGATTTGAGAAGTGGGCTGAATTATAGTTCCTTGTTTTTCATGAGCCTCTGCCCTGCTGCTTACATTGGAGGTTCACAGTTTCTATTTGTTGATTCATCCTAGGAAACATTTGAATGTGTTTGATGACAAAATATCTTGGAACTAAAATAAATTAGGGAAAATATGACAGAAAACTTTGACTTCAACTGCCACTTCTGTGAATACTGAGTCATATTTTAAAATATTCAAGGAAAGTCTCTGACATTGCCAAAGGAATAAATATAGTGTTAGTATAAAATCATTTCTGGATTCTGAAGAGTGACACCTCATTATAAATTGTAGTTCTAAGTCAGAAAGTAAGCTTGTTTTCAATGCCTTTCTAAAATGCACACTTCACTGACAAAGTAGAAGTTTGTAAATGGTTTTGTCTTGTCTTACTGTGTCAAAGAGGATATAAAAGTTATTTTTCAATTTAATTCAATATAATTAAGAATCTAATTGAAAGCCAATTTTCAACTTTCCTTAATAATAAGACAAAAACAGACATGGACTTATAGTCTACAAATCTGATGTGTTTTGTGAAAATGATATAACGTGAATCGGAATGCAGTTTAGTCTAATAACGTTTTTGGTTTTTTTGTTTTTGGGTTTTTTTTTGTTTTGTTTTGTTTTTTACCAATCCATATTTCTACATTTGAACCAAGTTCTAATGAGGTAGTGATGTAGTTCAGTAAGGTCCCTGCTCCACAGGTGTGAGGACCCAAGTGTGGATTCTGTAATAGTTATAATGAGAAATGTCTCTTGTAGGCTTAGGTATTTGAATATTTGGATTCTAGTTTGTGGGAGGTTATAGAAGATTTACGAGGAAGTACATTACTTGAGATGGGTTTTGAGAGTTTATAACTTCACCCCACTTTGAGTTCGTTCCTTCTGCTTCAGGGTTGTGGCTTCAACACCTTGCTTTATCCACCTGTTACCATGGCGCCTTGATCATGGAGATTGTAAACTAGTTCCTGTAAACCTAAATAAACTCTCTTCAGTTTCTTTTGGTCCTGGTGTTTTATCACAGCAACAAAAGGTAGCTAATATGGATCTCATAAAAGTGAAACTGGTAATGATTCAGTAATTCCAGCACACTAATGGTAAGATGAGGGCAGAGACAGGGGGATCCTGAAAAGAATGTTGGACATCTAACATGGCAGTCCATGGTGAACAAAATGAGATTATGTCTTAATGAAGGTAGAATGCTAGTACTACCATCACAGCTCATCTTCTGACTTCCACATGTGTGCCCACCCCACCCCAATCCACCCATATACTGTCCAATGGCCGAACATAAAAATTCCCATTCAAATGAAGAGATATAATGAATGCTTGACTATTGTAATTCTGAAACTCCATCAGGAATATGTGGGCACCCCTGCAACTTCCACCACAGTGTGAGGCAAGAAGGAAATTCAGCTCAAGATGTTTCATATTCATTCAATCTTTTAGGGACTGACACCAGGCAGGATTTTTAGGCATGTTTAAGTATGTTACGATTTGAGGCAAATGTTTCCAGTGAAGGTGCATAAGAAGGACTAATTACACTGAAAATCTTTTCTTTTGTGGTGAGGATCTGTTGTATTCTTGGGCATATAGATATTGCAGAAGTATCCTGACTCTTATCTACCTCTGTTCCCTTTTACATGAGCCTGGAGGAAACTCCTGGCAATATAGGTAGTGCAAAGAATTAAGATTTCTAAGGAATTAAGATTCTCTGAGTTCTGTTTATAGTAGCCCGGGAGAGCCTATGGTCATACAGCTAGTGCAAGGATCACCTAGGCTATTAGCCACTTTCATTCCCAGCCTTCTGGACAAAAATCAGGTTATGGAAACTTTTCTGTTGAAGAGATAACCCTACATGTTTAAAGTTCCTGGTTTCCCTAGTGCTAAGTGACCATTGTTCTTCTAATAGAAAAACATTGTAAAAGTCTCCAACCAAGTGCATGAGAGCTAGGGTGTAATTGCGTTAAACTAAGTTTATTTCTTTGAGGGACCTATTGTATTTGTTTTCCTCTACTGTTCATTAGTACATCCCTGTTATCTTATCCTACTCCTCCTTGGCCATAACCAAAGAGACTGAGTAAATGCCTCCTTTGTGTTAGGGAATCTCAGACCTCAACCTGATGAGAAACTGAGTATCTGAGCTTTATTATTTTTATTAGTTCATTTAGTACACATCTTAAATACCCAGTCTCCTTCAGTTATCATGACAATAAAAGGATCTTAAATCCTCTGAGTACTGATTTACTTCATTCTCCTTCTGTGTGTACCAATGATCACACACCCAACATTCTTCTTTATTATAGCCCTCCGGTTATTTTAGTTCATTGCTTTTCAGCAAGCTGTTTTCCCATGAATTTAACAGTAACCATTACTTACTTAGGAAAGTTTATGGAAAGCTCATGCTCACCCTATGGATTTCAGCCTTGACCTGCTTTTTTCCTTTTCCCTGAACATTCTTCCACTGACTGTGTGGAACAGTGCATTTGTCCTATTTTATTCTTTTTGAAAATGGGCCCCTCATTCCTGAGTTAATTTCATTTAATGTAATGATTTCATAAAGTTATTTTATGATATCATAAATATATGAGCAATACAATAGTACTTGGAGCAAGGCCATGGGGAAGGAAGTGAATCACAGGAGGACAGACCTCAAGAATGAAAGTGCAGCCCTCACAGAAGAGGTCTAAGATCTAGCTTGTTCTTTTCCAACATATGTGGATGAAAATGTAGTGTTGCATTTCACAACCCTGAAGGAACTGCACCTTAGTGCCCAGTGAGAGGTGCTCTCACCTCAGTCTTCTGGCATCCAGACCCATGGGCAATGAGTTTCTCTGTGTCTAAGTGACTCAGTCCATGGTACTTTGTTAGAGCTGTCTACGCCAAGGACATAGCACTCTTGTTAGCAAGACTGATCTTGTTTCATTTTGTAAGGCCATGGTTAGACTCACAGTTCCTAATAGGATGGGAGACAGAATCTGAAGATGAACTAAAAAACACGTATTTATTTTCAGCCACTTCCATTTGCCAGAAGCATGAAACCTAAAAATAAAACTCTTTTAACAATAAGTGGTCAAACACTTATAGACTGTGTAATAAATTCTGAAAACAGCCTTCTTTATTCTTCAGTTTCACTGAAATAGCATTTTCTTCAAGTTTTCTAAAATTGAGGCTTATCTGTATCTGATACATCACTTTCCTGTTTTGTATTCTTCCCTTTCAGCGTAGTTTGAATATTTACTTGGCCTTATTGCCTAATCTATTAATTTGCATGTGAAAGAAAGAAAATATTCCGATTTTTTTATTTCAATAAATCTTTAGACATTGCGAGCAGAAAGTTTTTAAATATAAAACATACTTCCTAAGCAGTAGGTTCTTTATTGTCTCGATCCCTGTCTCTTTACTACAGAGAACTATGTATTACCAACAGCAGTGACCCTGACACACTGATCTGCCAATGCCAGAGTAAGTGCTGGACCACACTGAGGCTCCAAGGGTTTGAAATCTTGAGAATATTATTTAGGTGGTGGTGTTGTGTTTACTTAACTCTGAGATCTGATAATATGAGGTGAGCTCTTGTTAGTTCCATAGGACAGATGGTCAATGCTGATATTTATACAGCAATAACTTGCAGAGCCCTAGATATGTTCAGAAGGGGGATGTTATTCTGTCTCTGAATTTGCCCAGGCTTTTGGATTTTGACTCTGTATGTTACCAGCATCAAAGGATCTGGCTTCTGGAGTGGAGGTCCCAAGACTTCTTTCTAATTTCGGGGGAGCAGTGCCTCTGCAACTGCTCTGCCAACCCTGCCTACTCACTGCCACTTATCAGTAGATCACATTTCAAATGGTGACACAGGACAGTTGGTTGGAATTGACACAGTCACAGTCGTACAGACCCTTCATTTCCCAAAAGACTCTGTATACAACTTAGTTACTGAAGACTGGTGAAATATAACTCACAGTTGACATTTGCGAGACGGAGGATATTTAAAATGGGCTTATAATTCTGAATTTTCTCATTCTTGGTTGGTGTAATCCTGTCTCAAGCATTATAATTTTCAACAATGTGATAAGACACTTTGTTACATGTTTTCACTTAATGCTATTTCTAGGGTAAGATTGACATTAATTTACCTAGGTATTATTACAGATACACATTTATGTTTATATATATATATATATATAAATATGTGAATAGCTATACATACATACACATTTTGCCAAAGATTGGAAACCCACAGTAAAGTCTTATGCTAGATCTAGAGTAATTGCTAAATCATAAACTATAAATCCTAGGTCACTCCTAAAAACAAAATTACATTTGATGAGAAATATAATTACAAATATATAATATAAAAATAAATAAATAAATAGAGTTATAATCTTGGAGTACTGTGAGTCAGGTTTCTTTTTAAATAACAAAAACTTTAATATGTAGCTAGTTAATACAAAATAAAATTATTTATTTATTTACACTCCAGATTTTATTCCTCCCCTCCCCACTGTTCCACATCTCATACCTCCTCCCCACACCCCTGTCTCCTCGAGGATGTCCCTACTCCCCATCCCCCAACCCACTTGACCTCTAAACTCCCTGGGGCTTCCAGTTTCTTGAGGGTTAGGTCCATCATCTCTTAATGAACACAGACCTGGCAGTCCTCTGCTGTATATGTATTGGGGCCCTCTTATCAGCTGGTGTATGCTGCCTAGTTAGTGGTCCAGTGTTTGAGAGATCTCAGGAGTTCAGGTTTATTGAGACTGCTGGTCCTCCTATAAGGTTGCCCTCCTCTTCAACTTCTTTCAGCCTTACCTAATTCAATAACGAGGGTCAGCGGCTTCTATCCATTGGTTGGGTGCAAATAACGGTATTTGACTTTCTTGTTGGGTCTTCCAGAGTACATTAAAGCTAGGTCCATTTTTGTGAGTGCTACACAGCCTCAGTAATAGTGTCAGGCTTTGGGACCCCCCCCCCATCCCACTTTGGGCCTGTGGACCTTTTTTTTCCTCAGACTCCTCTCCATTTCTATCCCTGCAGTTCTTTCAGACAGGAACAATTATGGGTCAGAGGGCAAACCCATCCCTCATTTGATGCCCTGTCTTCCTGTTGGAGGTGGGCTGTATAAGTTCCCTCTCCCTACTGTTGGGCATTTCATCTAAGGTCCTCTCTTGGAGTCCTGAGAGTCTCACCCTCCAGGTCTCTGGTGCATTCTGGAGGGTTCCTCCAACTTCCTACCTCCCGAGGTTGCCTGTCTCCATTCTTTCTGCTGGCCCTCAGGGTTTCAGTCTTTTTCCCTCATCCAATACCAGATCAGGTTCCACTCTCCCTCCCCCATCCCCACCCCTGTACAATTTCCTTCCCAGGTTCCTCCCTCCCTCCCCACTTGTGATTGCTTTCTTATCCCTCCCAAGTGGGACTTAGGCATCCTCACTTTGTTGACCTTTTTGAGTTCTGTGGACTGTATCTTGGTACAAAATAATAAATTTTTATTTCATTCTAAAAAACATAAGAGAAAAAGCTGGATCTGAGCAATCATAGCACACACACTGAGTTTTCCATTACATAATTAGCTGTTTATAAAAACTGAGATCTTTTAGTATATTTAAGGAGAGTATTTTATTCTTCTTTTCTGTTTTTACTCTTGATTTTATAGTGTTTAACTTAGGTGACATATTTTAATTGCATCAATTTGTGGTGTAGGTAACTGAGACATATATTTTGAAACTATGAAAACTTTTTAAGCCACTTTTATTACAGATTATAATTCTTTAGTGGTCTGGAATATTCTGTAGAAAATAAATGTCCCCATTCCTCTATATTAGCAAAATATTTGGTGTTTTGCAAATTTAACTCCATGTGTCATTTATTAAGAAACAGCTGACAAGGATATTCTCTTTCTTGTTAAGATGCCCCTGAATAATAAGGACAAACCCCAAACCCTTAGCTCAGTAGGTAAAAGCATTTTCTACTGAACCTGACAGCCTGAGTTCAGTCCTCAGGATGAATGTATTGGAAAGAGAAAAACAACTCCCATTGCTGTCCTTTGACTTTTGCAAGTGCTCTGTGGCACACAAAGATGAGTGTGAGTGTGCGCACATGCTTGAACACACACAAACACACACACACACACACACACACACACACACAAATAAGAATCTTAAAATACAAAACTTGGAAGCAGTATCAAGATAGTAATAGACTTTGGCGACCTACTTTAGGGAGTGTAGTGGTCAGCTTCAACAACTTGGCAAGCCCTCTTGCCATACCTTGAACTTGACAACAACTTCTCTTTAATAATATTACACCTAACTACATCAAGGTGATTTTCAGGGGTCAAATAGGCTGAGTTTCAGAGCACTGGTGTTGAAAGGGGGCATATTCTCTAGGGAGTTTTCTTTCCCTGTGCAAGTGTCAGTATGGCCCAGGAGTCAATGCAAATATTTTTCTTTCAAGTGTTTCTAATGTGTATAAACATGACCTTTTATTGACTCTTTTAAGAGTCTTAGTGGAAATCTTTCAGTTCATGTTACAATAACTGATCTTTAGTGATTACTGTGGGCAACCATTTAACTAAATAAAGTGATTGCTTTTCTAATCTGCTCATGTGATGTTTAGTTAACAGTTCAAAGCAAAGCACATGGTGACACTATTACTGGTTTCCTTTTTTGTGAGTCATGTGAGAATATCAATGAAACTTACAGAGCCCTTATAAACTGGGTCTTAGAATGGCATTATGTTTGAGGTTCTGTGCAAATATCACAAATATGAAGGCATGAACAAATTTGGAAAATGTTATTTTAATAGTGCAATTTGTAGAGTATGTTATCAAGACTAGGCGGAACATATTTCCCCATGATTTTAAAATTATAATTAAAATCTCAGATTTTCCTTTTAGACCAAGAAAACATATAATACCCAATTTGGGAATTCGCCCATCTCAGAAATGAATGTTTGAAAGATAGATGTATTCATGGGATAAGAATCTGAGTGTGAAAAAGTTTAAGGAAATAGTCTGGAACTATATCCTCGAAGTCACTGAAGATACAAAGTAGAGATATGAATTGGCAGAGAAACTAGAGAGCTTTGCTTGTGGACCAGAGTAAAAGATTCTTGAGAGGTCATTTTCAACACATCTAACATGGTTCAGAGGCATATACTGTAAAATAATAAGTTTACTTAGTAAACTGCAGATGGTGCTATTTAGTACACCAAGGTAGCAAAGACACATGTACAAGTCTCATGACACCTGATAGATATTTGCTAAGGGTTACCTGATATAGGTGTCAGCTAAGGGTTATCTAGAAAACTAAGAAACTTCATTATACTCTAGTCTGTATCAAGTAGAAGAGGCTGTAGCCATCAACTCATGTGTTTTGGGGGCTTGGACGTACGTAAGAGTCCTACTTGCTCATGTGATTCTCACTGACTGATGCCTTTTAAGCTGTTCTCTTCCAGTCCCCAGACCAGCCTTTTTGTTTGTTTTTCTTTAACACTTTTCATCAAAACAGTTTCCCAAACTGAATTGTTTTTCTTCACATCTGCATTATGACAAACTTCCTATCACTTTTTTAACACCCAGGTTTTCTGCCTCTTATATATTACCATATTTTGATTGTAATGTAGCAATTTTCAGAGTCACTTAATTAGAAATTTTTGAAATAAATCATCAGGGATAATAATTCTGAAACCATAGGACTCTTTCAGAAGTGATTGCTTTGGTATATAGTAAAGATAAATTTTATTTCTATATAAGATAGTCATATATTTTGGGTAAAGATTCTGTGATAAAGAGAAATAGGACAACAAATAGCTGGACATATTTTAAGATAATGTGCTCTAACCTCCACAGAAACCTGTTCTGGCAAGTACTCACTCAAATGAAATGTTGTGAGCTGTCCACCGGAAAAGATTACTTAGACACTGGTTTAAGCCAATAAAAAAGTTCTTATTAGCAGGCTGGTGATGTACACTGGATTTTGGGAACCAGGAGCCATCCCAAGTCTTTCTCAGGATAGTCTTTCAAGCACAAAAGCCGCACCCTAGGTTGACACACCTTATTTAGCAAGAACAGTTAGCCAGAAACAAAAACAAACAAGCAAACAAACAAAAAACCAAAAACAATAAAACAGAAGCCAAAACAAGATTAGTATATTTAGGAGCAGTCCCAGAACTACGGACTTTGATGTATTAGTTCTTTTCAATGAACACTTAGTGTCTTCGCTAGATTTAGGGAAACTTTGGCTGTGAAGGATAGACCATTGTCACAGTCCTGGGAAAGAGGCAACCCAAACTTATTGTTATGTTTGGGCCTGAATAACTCAGCAGTTTTAGGGTGGCCTGGTGGAATTTGGTAATCATCTGTCTTCAACAACAACAGGGAGTGTGGGTCCCTTGTCCAACAAGAACCAACACCCATTTGCCTCCAGTTTCACATCTCTCATTTTTATTCACTTAGTTTCTTTGTGTATAGGTCGGGCTCTGGTACATTTCAGGTTCAAGCAGGGTAACCAATATCTGGAGAAGTTCTACCGATGGGTGGACAAGTCTGCTCCCTTTTCCCTTGAGCTTCAGGGGATTC
The DNA here is from genome assembly GCA_036184795.1 of Tokudaia tokunoshimensis. Lineage (NCBI taxonomy): Eukaryota > Metazoa > Chordata > Mammalia > Rodentia > Muridae > Tokudaia > Tokudaia tokunoshimensis. The sequence continues at coordinate 15,658,445 of BTHU01000002.1, forward strand.
TCTCTTTGATACCCTTCATAGTGGACTCTTGCTACCTCTCTTGGAAGCCAAATGACCTGTAGTAGAGCCAAGATTTCATCTTTATTCTTTATTTTCTCTTTTTACGGAGGGTTCAATGGACCTGGGGCATGGGTAAGTGCATACTGACTATCCATGTACTCCGTGATGACTTGCCCCTTCCTCCAGTGAGATACCTTGATATCCCTTTGTGCTGAAGTTCCCTAACCAAGAACTCCCCTGTCCAAGGTGACAACTGCAGCTCACTACATCAGATTTTATTTTAAACAAAACTATTCCCCTCAGTGTATAGTACCTATTTCACTTCCCAGGTCTGATGGATTGAACTACCTCAGTCATGATCATGCAAAGTAGGGATCAGGAAGTGTGCACAGAAGTTGAGGATCCCAGCACACAAGGCTGAGAATGGACCAAAGCTCAGGATGTATGGAGCAGCTGCAGCCACAGTGGCAGGAACATCCAGACCAGGTCCCTTCCTATGGTAGGAGCTGAAGCTATTCGAGTGTTTACAGATTGCCAGCTGAACTGTGGGCTCTTGTTAGATGGAGTCACAGGAGCCATTTCAGGTTCAGGCAGGGTAACCAGTATCTGGAGAACATGGAACCAGGCATGGGGATCAGTGCTTAAGGACCATGTCTGCATCCACTGCAACATCACAAAATAATGCCCTGATCTGACACCTATCATGTTGGTAGAGTCTGATGACCCTAACAAGGCTGCTGTCTTGGAGAGGCTTTGTTGTGCTGTTTTCTGGCAGCAGGCTGGCTGGGTTGATGGCTGACACTTTACAGAATCATATATAGAGACGGTTCAGAAGTGCCTAATTATAAGTTGCATTCCCACCTCTCTGGGATTCCCCTCAGGAGGACAACTACAGAGTACAGGGTGGTTAGGAACAGTTCCTGAGCTCAAGAAGAAGGAGGACTGCAATGGGGGTGCTTTGGTTCCTCTGAGAAAGGGAGCAAAATACTCACAGGAACAATAAAGGAGACAAAGTGTGGAGCAAAGACTGAAGGAAAGGCCGCGCAGAGACTGCCCTACCTGGGGATTCATTCTATAAACAGTCACCAAACCCCAACACTATTATAGACGACAAGAAGCTCATGCCAAAAGGAGCATGTCATGGTTGTCTCTGGAGGGACCCTGTCAGAGCCTTACACATACAGAGGCAGATGCTAGCAGTCAACCATTGGACTGGGCATTGGGTCACCAACTGAAGAGTTGGAGGGCGGTCCGGAGGAGCTGAAGGAGTTTATAGCCCCATGGGAAGAACAACGACTTTGGCCACCCAGATGCTCAGGGTCTAAACCATCAACCAAGGGGTACACATGGTTCCAGCCAAAAATGTGGCAGAGGAATGCCTTGTTGGGTATCAGTGGGAGGAGTGGTCCTTGGTCCGGTGAAGGCTAAATAGATGCTCCAACAAGGGGAAATCGAGGTGGGGGGGGGGAGGTGGGAGTAGGTCGGGTGGAGGGGCATATACTCGGAGGCAAGGGGTGGGAGGAGGGGTTGGGGGTTTTCGGGGAGGGGGGAAACCGGAAAAGGTTTTTAGCATTTGAAATGTAAATGAAGATTATATTCAATTAAAAAAAAAAAGGAACAGTTCCTGTCCTAAAATTAGTTTGTCAGCTTTCTTTTTTACTAGTGTGTCTGGGGTGGCAACTGTCCCAAAATAATCCTGCCCAAACCAGCAGGAACAGGATCAAGTCTTTAGAAAAGACAGGCCACTGGCCTCATCCAAGATCCCAACGCCTGGACAAGAACCTTCTTTGTTATTATGTAGGAAAGAGCATGTTTTCCGCCTCTTCCTTCCCCATTGACTCTGGGTTTCGCCTCTGGAACCTCTTTTTGGATTACTTTTATTTTCTAATATTTATTTATTTAATCTCCAAAGTTATACTTATTATAAACCCTTTGAGTAATCTCTAACAATGGGTACTTATAATCTCAAGCCTTCTGAAATTAAAAAAAAAATATCTGTTCCAACTGAATCACAAAAGTAGTATTTTCTACGGGTTGTCTTTAGGCCTTTAAATAAAACCCTGGCAAAAATTGTCCAGAGCCTCTCTACCTTGGTCAGTATTGGGTTCCCAGTAAGGTTGGATAGTGTGGAAAAGCTCACTGTGTCCAGGGTTCACTGTCTGGCAGCAATTAAACACCAAGCCGTGGAGCAGGGTGGTGGATTTTCTACTCTTTTTGGAGAGTCGTGGGTTCTGAGTTTTCCAATTGTACACATTATTCGTTGAAAAGGAGACATTGATCAAAGAGACGGAGTGGGAGTGGGAAGGTCATTTTCCTCTGGCAGTGATGAAAGAACAGGTAGAGGTTTTAGATTTCTCGGTGTGACCTGATTGAGGCAAAAGGATTCAGATCTCCAACAAAGGGTGATAAGTCTTAAGGCAGGGGATAGGGATTTGGAGTAGCATTGTGCAGCAGAGAAAGCCACCGGGCAATACAGGAAAACTGGTCAGGGTGGCTAGAGTCTCCTAGTCATCACTGGGCCATCAGTCAACAAAAAAGATCTAATAGATTTCATACAGGACCTAGAGGCTTTTGTTTCTAATTTTTCTTCTGGGGTGTGTGTGTGTGTGTGTGTGAGTGTGTGTGTGTGTGAGTGTGTGAGTGTGAGTGTGTGTGTGTGTGTGTGAGTGTGTGTGAGTGTGTGTGTGTGAGTGTGTGTGTGTGTGAGTGTGTGTGTGTGAGTGTGTGTGTGTGTGAGTGTGTGTGTGTGAGTGTGTGTGTGTGAGTGTGTGTGTGTGTGAGTGTGTGTGTGTGTGTGTGTGTGTGTGAGTGTGTGTGTGTGTGAGTGTGTGTGTGAGTGTGGGTGTGGGTGTGAGTGTGTGTGTGTGTGTGTGTGTGTGTGTGTGTGTGTGTAACAGACAGATAGATATTCGTTCTCATTCATGAAACCCCCTGTGGACTCTAGTGGCCATTGCCAGATGTCACTGCTTGGTAGCTGCAGCCGGCCTTGTTGCAGCTACACTTGCCTCTTGAAGGAGGGCACATTGTTGGTGGCAGCAACTGCAGGACTTGTGAGCCTTTGGGAAGTTGTGCACCCGCTGGCTGAAGTCCTAGTTTGGCTTGGTCTCCTTGCCATTTTAGGTCTGTTTCTCCAACCAGCAGGCCTGACTGAGAGACACACTGTAAAGGCAACCGTGAGAGGTCACTGCATGTTCTTCAAACAAAAACAGACCGTGGGAGTCCAGCAACATTTCACACAGATCAGGAACACTGAATCACCAGAAGTAGCAGACTCTCTTTTATGTTCTTAACCAGATTCACCTCCAGAGGGGACAAACCAAGCAACCTGTGAGATTGTTCCCTTTTGGGCTGGAGGTGTCAGACTCCTCTGAGGTATTAGGAAACAATTGATCAAAGAGAATCCTGGAGCTCTGGGGAATCTCACATTGTGCAACCCTGTAGAAATCTGTCCACTACTCCACTCTTTCCCTGCTCCATTGTGTCTCAAGGTCTAGTTGCTGGCTATGTCACTGGGGGCTCCAGAAATGTTGTGAAATATCCACCAAAGAAAACTACTTGGACATGGGTTGATGGCAATAGAAATTGTTCAGCCAGCAACTACACTGGGTACTCAAGACCCAAGTACAATCCTGAGACTTTCTTAAGGTAGGCTTTAAAGCATGAAAAGCATATTCTGGGTTGACACACCTCTGTTATCAAGAATTACTATCTAGAAACAGAAATACAGAAGCTAAAAGTCAAGGCTAAGTATGCCTAGCAACTTTCCTAGAATTAAGAATTTTGTAGGACTATATCTTTGTTTTTTTTTCTGGCAGGTATTGGTGCCTGGGTGATGGGTTTCTTGGCCTGAATGGCACTTCCATCATGTTGTTTGTTGTGCTAAGATGGTACTTCCCATCAAGGGGTCTACTTAGGTCTGCAGGTCTATCACAACATAGGTTGGTGTTTTCCTTCCCAGAGCAAGGGTGATAAGCCAGTAAGACAGACTTCAAGCCAGAATTTCTCATTTAGAGGGTTTTCTAAATCCATTGTCTCTTTTCCCAAAATTCTAAAGGCTAAGGATGAAACATTTAACTCACAACAGTCTTCCTTGTTATGGAAAAGGTACAGTGGAATCTAATGCTTTCTCTTCTAGTTAGAAAATGGCTGTGTGATATGTGAGAAGCCTGTTTCTGACCACAGAGGCTGATGATGAGGACAGAACTGAGAGGCAGTCAGTTCTTGTATCATTGAAATCATTTTCCTTCTGGTAGATTTCATTGTTGTTCAGAAAAAAACCCAGGAGTGGGTCAAGTGCTATGTGTACCTGGGCATCTGTCAGGAGTGGGGCCAAATGCTATGTGTATATAGGCATCTATCAGGAATGGAGTGAAGTGCTATGTGTATGAGGGCATTTGTCAGGAATGGGGTCAAGTGCTATGTGGATCTGGGCTTCTGCTAGTAGTAGGGTCCAGTGCTATTTGTCTCTGGACATCTGAAAGCAGCTTTGAGCGTGGTTCAAAACCCAACTTGCCATTCCTCCTGTGGATTGGATCACCTAACAAACACCTCTGCTAATTACAAGGATCATGTCAAGTTCCAATATGTTTCTGAGTCATTGCTTTGGTTTTTCTGTATATTACAATGTGGTTAAAAGAAAGTAATCATATTTCCCTGTTTGAATCAGGTGGAACCCCACTTGCTGGATACCACTATACCACTATAACCTACAAACACTGTTGTTGTGAGGATGGTGTGTGACTTCTGCCTCTGAAGAATGTAAATATGCAGAATTAATAAACTGAACTTTGTCTTATCCATCTAGTAGTGAGTCTAATCATCCCATAATCTGAGAAAAGAAATCTCATTTTCACCAAAGGAATGAAGAGACTGTGGTAAATGAAAGCTATATACTTGATTTTTATGAAGACTGGAATACATAGTTTTATTTTGTTATGGCTTTGAAGGACATCCTTAAACAAAGAATAGCAAAGTGTTTCAAAATGAACTTGGTGGCTGAGCTAGGGTGAATCATTGAATTCTTGGGTGATATGAAGAAAAAAGACAGCTCCTTTGCCTCTCCCACTAGTCCTCACAGTCCATGGACTGCCCTTTTTAATTGAAGTATATTATGCAACTATTGTCATTTGCTGAGTGTACTATGACACGAACTCTGGGGCAGCACTGACTCACATACAGTCCTTAAGTGTTTTTATTTGTCATTATTATATTGTTCTTGATATTATTCTTCACATATGTATATTCTATTTCCATGTTATGTATCATCCACTTCGCTTTTGTCTTGCTTCTTCTTCCTTGCTCCCCTTTCTTGGATTTGCCCTTATAATGAATACAGTGGCTAGTATTGTGGATCTTAGATTACTTACTGCTCTCATATACCAATGACTTCAATTTATATCTTGGAAGAATTTCTCTTCACCATTTCTCTGCCTTAGATCTTATTCTGAGTGTACACAGAATGCAGTCTACTAGATGCTTCACATGGATATCAAAATTAGGATTTCCAAGGCTGCATTTTCCCAGAATCCCTTCATAAGGTGTCTCCAATTATATTCTGGAATATAACACATATCAATTCTACTTTGTATTTCCACTATTTCAGTATTGGGTCAAGCTAGAAAATTCATTCTACATTATTCTATTTGCCACTTATGTGAGCTCCCTGAATCTGTACCCTCTTCCCAGTTCATACAGACCTCACTCTGCACCAGCATAATTTGTCAAATCTGTATTTCTTATCATGACCCTGGATGGTTGCTGATGTCCTCAAACTGGCTTCTGGGCAATGCATCATTCCTCTATATTCTGTAATTTTGTCTCCCACTTCTCACTGATTTGGTGTTCATTTTCATGCTCTTTCCTCCAAGTCATTATTGGGCATACCTGGACATACAAGGGCATTTTAGTTTTGCCCTTTCAATCTTTGGGATTTAATCTCCCCTTTTCTCCCTTATCATAAGTGATATGATTAATGTTTTCTTCTTTATCAGGATTCAGAACCATACACAGTAGGAAAGTTTGATGTGTCACCCTAAGTCAGACTCCTTGACTCAGCATTACCAAAAGCCTCTATTCCACTTCTTTCTAAGACATTTATTAGATTTGATAGTATTTCTGTTGATGTTGTATTTTCCTACTTTCCTATTGAGATTTAAGTCCAAAAAATCACAAAACAAGCAATCCCTCTCTCTTGTCCCTCATTATAGATCCAATCACTTTCCTGTAATAACTTTTCAGAATTTAATATTTACTGAATGAATACTTGAAAGAATAGATGACATACTATGAATTGAAGGAAATGAAATGATTAATATTTAGGAGCACAATTAGGGAGATAGAACATAATGGAATAGCTGATGACAAGGATTAAAGAATTGGAAAGGAGTGTCCTAGCATTCATAGACCCAGCTGGTAGCTGAGGACATAACACTATTCTTACACCTCTCAGCAAATACACAGGCCTCTGAGCATCACATTCCTACAACCTTTCCTTTTCCCTGACATATTCCACAAAAATTTTTGCAGGAAGAAAGTAAGCAAAATTTTCCCACTAAAATGATTCTTAAAAACAAACAACTTTCAAATGTACTCATTTATCTTTTCCTCCTCCCTACTCTAGCTTCATAAACTGATTTAGTTGACCTGCTATCTGTCACTATTTTGCATATATAATTGGCGACATTCATCAAAAAGTTATTGGAGAGTGTTAATCCTGGTTTATTCTTATGTAAATTATTATTTATTACCCACTTTACATATTAGATAAATATGTGTTTACACCGAAAAGTAAAGATTAGGAAAAGTTCAGCTCCTTCTGTGCTAGCTTTATAATATATTTAAATCAATTTAGAGTGATGTTGCATAAAACAATGCTTAATAATATAGTTTTAATGGCTATTGATCATAATTGTGGGAGCTATATATTATGAAATTCATGACTACATTTCTGCATAATTTTAATTTAGTCTTTACTAAAAACCACATAAGAAAAGAAGAGTAATATTTTCATAAATATAGCAGTGTTTCCAGAGTCCAGTGGTATTATTTTCTACATAATAAATCGAAGCCAAAATAGCATCAACATTCTTTAACATAATTACATAGAAAATCATTTATATTCAAATAAGACAATAAACTCATCATAATATAAGTGAATGGAATGGAAAGATTTTAGGATAGTGAGTTAAATATGTGTTGTATTGACCACAGATTTTATATCATGCTAGATATGAAGAACATCGTCAAAGCTCTAGTCACTACAAGCAAAAAATGACTCAAAACTTTCAGGAGAAAATACTTCTGCATGTAGCAGATTACTTTTGCAAAGAGAAAATGAAAAAAAAAAGATGTTTCCTCATTTTTAGTGTATTCCCCCCCCCCTTTAAAAAGTGGTTCTGAAGAGAAGCAAAGTTGAGGAAAAAATTAATTTAAAATGGATACAACACAGTGAGGAAGAAATACTTTGAGTTTTCATCAACTTTTTCTAGTTCATATTCTTTCCCCATATTTGGTAACCTTCAGATTTAACTGAAAAAGAAGCATTGAAAAATGATGACTAAATCCTAAAGCTGAGGCAAGACTCTGCATCTTAATGATGCTGTGTTACTTGCTTCTCACGTGGAAGAGCCTACTGTCTCTCAAATGCTACTTTCTCTTTTATTTCTTCATTCCCCCTGCCCCGTTCTCTCTCTCTCTCTCTCTCTCTCTCTCTCTCTCTCTCTCTCTCTCTCTCTCTCTCTCTCTCATGTTCTCTGTTCTGCTTTATGTTCATGTCCGGTGCAGTATGTGTGATTTCCACTCCACCAGCCTGCCAGGCCTCCTCTCACAGTGGTGTCATTAGATGCTGCAGCTGCCCAGTAACCATCAACCACGCGCAAGACAGGGAGATGAGAACTTCAACTAAGATTGGCCTTCCACTCTTGAGACTTCTAGGGAATTACATCTTCATTTTTGGCTAGAAGTATCACCAGGAAGCTAAATGACATACTCTCTAAGATGTTTTCCTTTCTCTTTGAGCTTGCAACTATTTAACCACCAGTCAAGGAAAACCAAGAAGATTGAACCATAGGGAAACAGATAAAATCTTCCCACACCAGCTCATGTCCATGGCTTTTGCTTTGGAAGCCATCTGCGTGTTGAGTTAGTAGAACTTCTGAAGGGGTGTTACACTGCTTCTTGCCAAGGAAATCAAGTTAGACCTTGTAATTAACCTTCGGATCTATGCAGCAGTGTCTGGCCCCTGTGATGGGCACTTTTGTCCAGAAGTTGGTACTCTAGTTAGCACAGATCAGTTTTGGAGTTGTCTGGGGGCAGAGGGAGAAATTTTGGATATATCTATGTCAATGTAAAGATTCTTTGACCTATTAAAAATGACGATGCTCACAAATGAATATCTGAGCTCAAAAAGATTGCTTATAGTAGTAGAAGGCAACTAAGACATCTTAAGCATCTAGTCTTATACTCCAGTGCAGATTAAGATATATAGATAAAAATATCAACAACAATAACCAACCCCCAAAATACAACTCTGTAGGTCGAATGGGGACAGTGAAAAAAGTTGATGGTGCTGTATATACTAAAGACAGTCACTTCTTTACAGTCATCTGGTTAAGTATTCTTAGCTTTCACTATTCCCTGAATTAGGAAGCAATAAACTTTGAGAAAAAAACTATGTATATAGCTATCCATATTTTAATTTATCAAGTTTTATGTGAAAGTATCACCCAACATTGCTTTTTGAGTAAGTTTATTCAAAAATATGTATCCAAATAATTTCATCTCATTTTTTTTTATTTGTTTTTATGAGGCAGTAATGAAAGAACATTGTTTCTGGTTTTTTTGTTTGTTTGTTTTGTTTTTGTTTTTTGTTTTTTTCGAGACAGGGTTTCTCTGTGTAGCCCTGGCTGTGCTGGAATTCACTTTGTAGACCAGGGGTTGGCCTCGAACTCAGAAATCCTCCTGCCTCTGCCTCCCAAGTGCTGGGATTAAAGGCGTGCGCCACCACTGCCCAGCAGAACATTGTTTCAATTTGGTTTTTTATTTTGTTTTTTTTTTTTGTTTTCGTTTTTGTTTTTTACCTACAGGTACCTGGAAACAAATCTTAAGTGAAGATTACAGTGGTGATTTTTATTCATTAACTGGTTTGAACTGGTCAATTAGGCCATTGTACTTGACTACAACAATGAAAAGAAGGTGCTACTGTGTTCATTCAGTCACTTTACTTTATAGTCATTTATCATTATAAACTTATGATTTAGAAAACCAACTTCCACTGTAGAGGAGAGGAAGCTGAGGATCAACAGAGTACATAGCTTGCTTGGTGTCACTCTGCAGTACTGGACTGAGCCTGGAATACAAAACATGCTCTAGTTGTCGACTCTGACCTAGATGCTACACTGGCTATTCTCTTGAGGAAGGAAGGGAAACTCTTAGATGCTACTATAAGATTGGAACAAGATGAAAACAGACATGCTTCTTTTGTTACTGGAGAAATTGGCTTCCCTTTGGCTTCTTCGGCTCATTAATAAAATACTTTAAAAACTAACTCAGTGGGAAACTCAAGGAGAACTTGATTCAGTTAAGAGAGAGAACAGTATGGACAGCTGAAAACCCCAGTGGCAGCCAGAAGGAGCAGGCAAAAGTCCTACCTCTTAAGCTGGGTATGAAGGTCAGAGAAACCTTGAGAAAGTTCAGTGGAGGCATATGTAGGAGGGCTTTGCAGTCAGTGGGCACCTGATTGCAGGCTTTTGAGTCTCAGGGCTTAGAGATAGATTATTAAGAAAAACACCCCAAAGATTGGAAGGAGGACTAATAAATTGAGGAAAGAACCCCAAAAGGTCTGGACTGTGTGTGTCCTCAGACATTTAGATGACTTTTACAAAATACCAGTTTCTCCCAAGTTTATATAATGTGGCCCTTTCTCTATACTTTATCAGAAGTCCAGGTAAGTGAAGGCTTCTAGTTTTTTTCTTCAAGCTGGCTTCCTTATGTTAACTTCTTTATGCTATCTTTCAGTTCAGGCCTCTTTCTCCTGCCTGTGTGGGTCCGTGCCAAGTATATAACCCAAAGAGGAGGAGACTCATGGGTGTGCTCTGAGTATTTCATTGATTCTAAGAAGCTTAATTTTATGCTGGAGTTTGCTGCAAATTTAAGAATAAAGTTCAGTTCTTTCTGAAAAAGCAATGACTTCATTTTGGTTTCCTTATGCTCTATCTTTGAAAGACACATGGTGTCAATACACTTGTATCTGAGCCCACACAACTCTCCAATTGCTAACTACAATGAGGAGCTGCTCCCTGGTGCATTTTTATAGTAAGTTATGGTTGGATACAAATATACTGAGAGCTAATTGCCTAAAGTATAAACAAATGGCTATGGGATCTAATTAAATTCTTTTTACTAATTTGGGTCTTTATTATAGATAGTAATCTGAGATTTTTTTTTTAAAGAACCTTAGACATTGTACTCTATTTAACTCACTAGTTTATTCCACAACCTGCGTTTACATATATCTTGCTTTTCTTTGTCAGAAAGAATAATTATTTTAGTTTCTGACAGGTCACCTCTTCCTCTAGTAAATATGGGAATTTCAAGCCCATAGATATTTATCCTGAAAGTACACTAGAGGGTTTTATATAAATTGATTCTGGGGGTTCTTTTAATACTTTGCTGCTCCCCTGTCATTCTTCTCACCCTCTTTATTCACTGACCTCCTGGTTAAGTATGATATGAATCACAAAGGTAATTTACTCCCTTGGGAGACAAACTCTTTCAATGCCAGTCTGATGGCTAGTCAATACTGACTAGCCCAGGAGGAGGGACCAAGGAAACACCGCTCTATCAGAAGCTGGCTACTGAATGGAGCCTGTGTCCTAGGCCAACAGATGTTGTGAGTAAATCATTGTGATGTCTACTGTTGGCCACCTGAGCATTTCCCAGTTGCCACCGAGTAGCTATAAATTAGCAGGAGTGCTGAAAAGTCTGTCGACTGTGTCACATGCCTGCAGTGACCAGACTTTCATCTTTCGTTAGATAAACAAAATAAAGATCAGTCTTAATGTGGTTAGTAGTTGAAAGGTACTATGCTATTCTTCAGCATACAAAGCAAATGGAGACAGCCTTTACATGAAATGAAACTCGAAATCCTACGTTTGCTAAAAATGTTACAACCTTTTTTCAAAATAGTACCTAAATGATTAAAACATTTCTTTAAAACTCAGATTACAGGCCTGAACAGTAAAGAAGAAAGCAGTATATTTACAAATTTTAAGCATTATTTATACAAATAAAATATAGAATACAATATGTGTTTATCAATTAAAATGATACAGTTCAGTTTGTTAATGTTGTTAACTAATTCTTACTCAACTGTAAAGGGTTCATTAGAGTATTTCTAATATACACCATCAAGCAATGCGTTCTTCTACGTTCTTTCGATTGTTGAGTTTGTTTTGAACTTTTACAGATCAAGAGACTCCAATTCCATTGCTCAGAGAAGTGAGTTTAATATATTATAACCATAAAATACCTATAATGGATAAAATTTGCTTCTTAAGACATCTTTTTTCCCATGTATTCATTTATTCACGTTATATCCCAATATCCAGACCCCCTCTCCTTCCAGTTCCTGCCCCATTTCCTTCTCCCCTTTCTCTGAGAAGGGGGAGGACTTCCCTGGGTATCACCCAACCCTGACACATCAGGTCTCTGCAGGACTAGGTGCATCCTCTCCTACTGAAGCCAGATAAGAGAGTCCAGTTAGGGAGTCACAGTCAGGGAACAGATTCAACCTCCACTCAAAATTTTGGGGACCTGCACAAAGACCAAGGTGCACATCTGCTATTTTGTGTGGAGCTCTTTAGTTGGTGGTTCAGTTGAGGGACATCTAGGTTGTATCCAGCTTCTGACTCTTACAAATAAAACTGCTATGAACATAGTTGAACAAGTGTCCTTGTGGGATGGTGGAATATCTTTTTTGAGTATACGCCCAAGAGTGGTATAGCTGGGTTTTTAGGTAGAACTACTTCCAGTTTTCTGAGAAATTACCAAATTGATTTTCAGTGTGGATTGTACAAGTTTGCACTCCTACTAGCCATGGAGTATTCTCCTGACTTCATATCCTCAACAGCATGTGCTGTCCCTAAAACCTCAGACATTACCTTAATACCGTGTTTCAGTTCTATTTTTCCAGACCTATTGCTATTCTTTCAGTCCCTCTTCCTTCTCTTTACTCCCTCTCTTCTTCTGATTGTCCTTAGAACTTCCCTTGTGATATTAGGCTCAAAGGCCCAATAAGACAGACATACTATTTCAGATGTATTTCAGACATCATATTAACCTAAGATCAGCTTGGTTTCTATTTATACTTTGATTCTTATTGAAGATACCTTCCAGCAAGCAATTTCCCTTTAGGCAGGGAAAAATATTGGGCAACAACACTTTTTGTGTAACTTTGTAATTTTAGTGTGTGTCTTTGGCTTTCTGAGGAATGCCTTTCTTACCCACTGCCCTCGATGCCCCTTCATGTCTCTCACAGCACTTACCCAGTTTTACCTTGTGTTCATATTCACATTATTGACTCTTTAAAGGTCAAGATCACAGAACAAAATAGCATATCCCCCTCCTCTCTTTAATTTTTGAAAGCATGAGTTAAATATTTCTAACTTATTTAACTTTGGTTTTAGATGGTAAGTGTAATTTTGAGAATTCTAATTACAATTTTAATTAGACTTCATGTTCCAACTGGATCCTTTCTGTCTTAATGCCCTCTACTCCTTATTACAATGTGATTGCTTGTTTCCATAATTTCCAGTCTATGTCAGGATATGGAAGTGCTCTCATATTACATTGCTTTAAAAAGCATACTCTCATGCTTCACAATGTTTTTATAAGAATCATGGCCATTGTGCTTGGGACAAACTGTTGTGAGGGTGAGCAAAAGCAGGACATTTAGAAGTGTCAGTGAGCTGAAACTAGAATTATTTTTGTATTGGGGCTATTGAGAAATTAACTGGAGAGGTGACGGTTAGAACTGAGAGTGCTTAAAACTTTGAAGTGCCATAGGTTAGGACCATAGAGGTGCATAACTGAGATGGAATACAGAGATTAAGGGACAGGAAGAGTTTAAGGGACTTGGTAATGATATAAGTGGAAGCATGATCCTTAGGGATATTCAGATTACACAGAAGCATAAGGACAGCCATTCTCACTGGAGCGAAGCAGGCCACATGTGAGTCTTCATAGAATTAGTAATGGTGATTGAGAGATATTTTTTTTCCTCAGGTATTAGAAAACATGTTTAAAGCTTTTTACTTTTTTTTTTGTATGATTTAGAAGAAACTAGAGTAATGGTCTTATGTGAGAAAGCAAAGACTGGAGAGAAAATGCATATCATTTTAACACCGAGTTCAACGAAAGCCAAGGGAACAGTTTCTCTTCTGTGTCTGGTCACGGAGGTCTGGGAAACAACTGGCTGAGTTGTGTTGTTCCATACCTCACTGACCCTTGAAATCTGGGTGTAGTCTATCGTGGCTAGCATTGGAATAAAATGTAGCAGATTACAAATGCTGATTCCTCCATATAATAATATAAGAGAACTGGAGGAAACTTTTGAAGTGAAATTCATCCACATTTTGGCTGTTACAGGATAACAAGAGTCTTCAGAAATTCATAGAGATGGAAGTGAGTTTTGGTGATCCCAAGGTTGGAAATTTGCTGAATTGTGAGCATTGGACTTGCTATCAAGAGTCTGAAGTAGGAATGCTCACTTAGATTTTGGTCTATGTCTCTGTATGTACATGTTATTGTTTATGTAAAGTCATGATTCCTGATTTTTAAATTTATTTTTCCCAATGAGAAAAATGTATATCTATCTATCTATCTATCATCTATCTATCTATCTATCTATCTATCTATCTATCTATCTATCTATCTATCTATCTATCTATCTATCTATCTATCTAACCATATATGGTTTTTTTTTCTAATTGCTTCCAAGTTCACAAAGCTGATCTACACAATGCAATTGTTCATATCCTTGAAAGGCCATAGACCTTTTTAGTATCTAAGGATTTTTTGATTTATTGATCTATTATTTTTATTTGCATGCATGTGTATGTGTGTGTGTGCTCGCCATGTGTATGCAGCTACTCACAGAAGGCAAAAGATGTCAGTACTGAACTTATGAGCAGCTGTGAGCCACCAGACTGAGTGTTGGAATCCTACCTCAGGTCTTCTAGCAGAGCAGGAAGTTTTCTTAACCACTGATTCATCTCTTTAGCCTTGTATATTTAAGTTTTGTTTTAAAACTGTACTTCAGAAGGAAGTCCATCCAAGTACCTGGTATCTAAAGATATACATTTCTTCTACATGGCACATTTCCCTATCTGATAATCATTTTATTTAAACTGCATTTCTTACACTAGGTAAGCTATTTCATAACCATATTTCTTGATGCAGAATGTTCTGAAGATATGCTCCCTCATTACAAGTCATTGCCATCAGTGTGGTATGTTTTTTTCGTACAATATTTGGTGAGGATTTCCGTATAAAATTTCCAAAGCAATTAATTCCTTATTAATGCTGCTCATTCATGCCCACTTAAGAGCCAGTTTCCATTTTTTCTTGGGATCCAGGGACATTTTAAGTGGTTTTGTATCATCCTGGTCTAATCCTTAGTAATAAAACATGATCCAGCAACAGCTGGTTAAATGACTTGGCCTCCTGGTACACATTTCAGTCTTTCTGGGACCATAAATCTGCAGCAATTTATAGTAAATATTTTCTTTTCACACCGTATGTGTATGTGTGTGGGGGATGGGAATGGTGAAGGAATAGGATGGAGAAAGGGAACATAAAGGTAAATAAAATGATGACGTATTGTTGATTTTTTTAAAAAAAATAAATACATGGTCAAGTTTCAGAAACAATTTTATTGTATTCCCTTTTGCAATGAGTGAAGTTAGAAGCTTCTACCTGAACATTATAAATATATATTTTCTTTTATTAAGTAAAGTAATACTGTATTATATAGTCATGTAATCTTACATATTTCTGGGTATTTGTGCATAAATATAATTATATCTAGAAAGTCCTCAAGGATGTCAAACAATGATATGAATATATTTATAAAAATATTAGTATATGTTATACTTAGTAGGTATATACACATATATCTGTATATATGTATATAGCTATATATATTCAATATGTACCTGTATGTTGTATATAAACACAATACACACAGACATATAATTTGTCAAGTGGAGCTGCCATAACAAAGTACTATAGAATAGGTGGCTTATGAAATAGAAATTTTTCTCATAGTTGTTGAAAAGGCTAAGGTATAGCCAGGCTTGGTACACCTGCAGGCCTGTCTTTACCTGGAAGAAAGCTGTGTCTCATTGTGTCTCCACATGGCTTTATACTTGTGTGTTTATCCCTTTTAATCTCCTGTTCTCACAAAGAAGCTAATAATTTTGTATTAATGGTCCAAACTCAGGACTTTGTCTGTTGTGGTTTGAATGAAAATGGACTGTATGGACCTTTAGGGAGTGACAGTATTTGGAGGGGTGCCTTGTTTGAGTAGGTGTGACCTTGTAGGAGGAAGTGTGTCACTGGGGATGGGCTTTGAGGTTTCAGATGCTCAAACCAGACCTAGTGTCACTCGTTTCCGGCTCCCTTCTGATTCAAATGTAGAACTCTCAGCTCCTTTTTGAGTATTATGTCTGCCGGTGTGCTGCCTTGCTTCCTGTCATCGTGAAAATAGACTAAACTTCTAAACTATGTGCCAGCTCCAATTAATTTTTTTTCTCTATACCTTGCTATTATCATAGTGTCTCTCCACAGCAAGGGAAACCCAAACTAAGACATTATCTAATCTCTATTACCCTCTATAAAATATTTTCTTTAAAGACATTATATTGGGTGTTATTTTTCACTATGCATTTGGAGGAGAACGCATCCAGTCCATGATGACTTGTCCCATTATTCATTCACACTTTTTTTTTTATTGAGACAGGGTTTCTCTGTGCAGCCCTGGCTGTCCTGAAACTCATTCTGTAGACCAGGCTGGCCTCGAACTCAGAAATCCACCTGCCTCTGCCTCCCAAGTGCTGGGATTAAAGGCGTGTACCACCACTGCCCCACTTCATTCAATCTTTTAAAACTTGGTTTCACAGTCATCTGATTTATTAAGCTTACAGATGATAAAGTGATAATGTCATATATAAGAACCAATAGGTTTATTCCTTGAATATGCATGAAATGTTCATTAGAAAATGTATCAATTTGAAAAATGAAAGTGGTGGTTATTTACTGGATGTTATGTAATTATCCTACAACTCTAAAACCATGGCTAATCCTTCCTAAGGCTTTTCAAAGGTGATAGGATTTAAAGGGGAATACAAGCCTTGGTGAATCAAATTCACACACTACCCTACTTTGTTGCTTAGCATTTGGTTAGAAACATTAGTGGAGACACGTATCATTGAATATTAGAAAGCGGCTTTAGGAAGATACGACTATTCTAGTTCTTGAATTTTTTTTTGTTTTGTTTTGTTTTTGTTTTTAGAGATTTGCTTTCTTTTAAAGCTAGCATTTTAGAAGTAAATAATTTCCTCTGTCTCTTTTCCAGAACATTATCTAAACAAAAATGTCAGCATACCAATACACTTTAAACCTAATCTATGTTGAGAATGTCTATGTAGCTGATTTCACTTAAGTTAAAACAGAAGTAGCCTAAGTCTCGCCTTCACTCATAGCTCTGAACACAATTGTGTATTGCCTGCAGCCTTGTTTTTGCAAAATGTCACCAGCTGCACACATTAAATATCAATTTTCTGCTTTTCCCTTCTCTGACATAGTATAACTTTGTGTTTTGAAGGTCAAGTTTTAGAGATCTTTCTAATTTTTTAGTGCAGTAGCTGCAAACTATGGCTATTACAAGACATATCTGATTTCTGTAACCATCACTCTTATTCCACATTTTTGTCAATCTAAATAATGTCTCAGTACTGTTGGCATTACTTCTGATGTGTACAGGCTGAGAATTAGTGTTACTGTGTTCTACCATGTCCTGCTATGGTTAGAAAACTGCAATATTTAGCAATTTGCTAGAGCTGGAAGATATATTTACCAGAAATATTCTAGCAAACTTATCTACACTTACACCAGTATTTAAAAAATACTTAAACTCTGCTTCCTCATTAACACCATATTAGTGTTCTTTCAAGATTTGTCCTTTACTATGCTACTTGTGGGATTTTTCTTTCTTCTTTCTAGGAGGTGGGCAGACAGGGAGGACTGGAAACTGAGTATAATTGGGGTTCATTATGTCAAATTCCTAATAATAAATAAAGATATTATGTTGGGGGAAAAACAAAAAAACGTGGTATCAGCCAATAAGTAAGTTTATTCCTGACTTGATATTTTTCATAGATTTATTATCAATTTGTTTCTGCCTACTAAAATCATTTGTTAAAAAAACTGTTTTCTACATTTAATTGCAGTCCTTATTGCATAGTAATTGCTAAAATTGTATATGTTTGTATCTTCAATTATCTATTTGTTTATGTCTATATTCTGATCTGGCAACTTGTCTGTGGATTTATGGATATGGAAGTGTGTGTTTGTCCAACACTATTTTGATTACAAACACCTTACAGGACTTTGGAAGTCTCTCATTTAATATTCTATTATAAAATAGATGTTTATACTGCTAAAATCAATTAGAAAAAATAATCATATCTGAATGATTTATTAAAATAGGCTCATGTAGGTGGTAGCCTCAGTTCTCAAGGTAATTATTTTAAAATTTCAGGTCTTCAGTGCTGCTGATTTACTCCAGATAAATGAGAAGTCATTTCCTTCTATATTTGCTATCTTGACTTTGTACAAGATCCTGCCTGATTTTTCTTTTTTTTTTTAGAGAACAAAATTTTGATTATTCTTTGAAAAGCTTGTGATTTCTATGCTTTTAATTAACTATTTTTTATTTTTAATGAAAAAGGAAGTAAAACATTTTATGATAAAATTAAAGATTTACATGGAAAATATTTCTGACAAACTTGAAGAAGCATATAGAAAAACACATTAAGACTGACAATTTTCATGGAAAATTAATGAGTAAAATGGTAGACACAAAAGCATTACTAAATTAATTGAAAAAGGAAGTAGAAACATTTTATGATATAACTGAAGATTTACATGGAAAATATTTCTAATGAAATTGTAGAAAAATATAAAATAACATTAAAATTGAAGACTATCATGGAAAATTACAGATAAAATGGTAGGAATAAAAATATTTCTAAGTGATTGAAAGTGGAATTATAAACATTTTGTGATAAAATTGAAGATCTACAAGGAAAATATTTCTGATAAAATTCAAGAAATATATAGAAAAACATGTTAAAACTGACTATTTCATGGAAAATTATACGGATAAAATGCTAGGTATAAAAATGTTCCTAAGTTGATTGAAAGTAAAAATATAGATCTTGTCTGATAAAATTGAAGATTTACATGGAAAATATTTCTGATAAAATCGAAGAAATATATAGAAAAATGTTAAAATTAAAGATTATCATGGAAAATTATACAGATAAAATGGTAGGCTTAAAAATATTCCTAAATTGATTGAGAGTGGAATTATAAACATTTTCTGACAAAATTGAAGATTTACATGGAAAATATTTCTGATGAAATTGAATAAATATATAGAGAAAATGTTAAAATTAAAGATTATCATGGAAAATACTACAATTAAAATGGTAGACATAAAAACCATTACTAAATTGAAAGAGGAATCACAAACATTTTCTGATAAAATTGAAGATTTACATGAAAAATATTTCTGTTAGACTATGTTTTGTGTTGGGGAATTGATGTTATAAGATATTAAGGAATAGTGATTGTTGCTTCCTGCTATTTTTGATGTTATTTTCATGTTTGTGTGGTTACTTTCTTTTGGGTTTGTTGGAAAAAGATTACTTTCTTGCTTTTTCTAGGGTGTAGTTTCCCTCCTCGTGTTGGTGTTTTCCATCTATTATCCTTTGTAGGGCTGGATTTGTGGAAAGATATTGTGTAAATTTGGTTTTTATCATGGAATATCTTGTTTTCTCCATCTATGGTAATTGAGAGTTTTGCTGGGTATAGTAGTTTGGGCTGGCATTTGTGTTCTCTTAGGGTCTGTATGAGATTTGCCCAGGATCTTCTGGCTTTCATTGTCTCAGGTGAGAAGTCTGGTGTAATTCTGATAGGCCTACCTTTATAGGTTACTTGACCTTTTTCCCTTACTGCTTTTAATATTCTTTCTTTGTTTAGTGCATTTGGTGTTTTGATTATTATGTGCCGGGAGAACTTTCTGGTCTGGTCGAGTCTGTTTGGAGTTCTGTAGGCTTCTTGTATGCTCATTAACATTTCTTTCTTTAAGTTAGGGAAGTTTTCTTCTATAATTTTGTTGAAGATATTTACTGGCCCTTTAAGTTGGAAATCTTCACTGTCTTCTATACCTATAATCCTTAGGTTTGGTCTTCTCATTGTGTCCTGGATTTCCTGGATGTTTTGGCTCAGGAGCTTTTTGCATTTTGCATTTTCTTTGACTGTTGAGTCAATGTTTTCTATGGTATCTTTCTTCTATCTCTTGTATTCTGTTGTTGATGCTTGAATCTATGATTCCTGAATTTTTTCCAAGATTTTCTATCTCCAGAGATGTCTCCCTTTGTGATTTCTTTATTGTTTCTACTTCCATTTTTAGATCCTGGATGGTTTTGCTCAGTTCCTTCACTTGTTTGTTTGTGTTTTCCTGTAATTCTTTAAGGGATTTTTGTGTTTCCTCTTTAAGGGCCTCTACCTGTTCACCCGTGCTCCCCTGTATTTCTTTCAGGGATTTTTGTGTTTCTTCTTTAAGGGTTTTTACCATTTGACTCATGTTCTCTTGTATTTCTTTAAGGGATTTATTTATGTCCTTCTTGATGTCCTCTAACAGTATCGTGAGAAGAGATTTTAAATCCAACTCTTGCTTTTCAGGTGTGTTGGGGTATCTGGGGCTTGCTGTGGTGGGAGAACTGGGCTCTGATGTTACCAAGTAGCTTTGGTTTCTGTTGGTAGGGTTCTTATGCTTGCCTTTCGCCATCTGGTTATCTCTGGTGTTAGTTGATCTTGTTGTCTCTGGCTGGAGTTTGTCCCTCCTATGGGCCTCTAAGACTGTGTCTGTACTCCTGGGAGACCAACTGTCTTCCTGCAGAGTCTGTGGAGCTGTCTGGTTCCCTGAAACAAATGGCGGCCAGAAGGGAAGATTCCTGTCCCAGCTGCTCCACTGATCGTATGCTCTGTGCCCTCCTAGCTGTACCTCTCCAGAGAGAAGGTGGAGATCTCACCTCTGCACTCAGAAGTGAAATCTCTGCTGGGAGATCACTCTCTTGGTGGGCTAAGCACAGAAGGCTTTGGAGCTGCCTGGTTCCCTGCTGCAGATGGCGGCTGGAAGGGAAGACTCCTGTCCCAAAAGCAACACTAATCGTATGCTCTGTGCCCTCCTAGCTGTACCCCTCCAGAGAGAAGCTGGAGATCTCACCTCTATACTCAGAAGTGCAATCTCTGCTGGGAGATCACTCTCTTGGTGGGCTAAGCACAGAAGGCTATGGAGCTATCTGGTTCCCTGCTGCAAAATCTGCCTGTCTTTTTCAAGAACAATGTTATATACTGCAATGTAAATAGAATTATTTAGGCTAACACCTTTTTTAAAAATTTTTACACAGAATACATGTGTGCCTTAAAATTTAGCTAGATTTGTTTTAAACAAATATGTTCACAACAAATGAAATTTGGTAAGCAATGATCCATTTCATCCTAATACAAGAAAAAGCTGTCTTCTGTTCCCACAGAGAGCAGTTGTCTTGTCAGAGGCACCTTGCTCTGGAGAGGAATTTGATGATGGCTTTCAAAACCTTGAAGTTTCCAAAGAAATTTAAACATGATCCCTAATGACACTGAAGTGGATTAGCCCTTGACCTTTCTGCTCCTGTGGTATTTTACTCATCTAGCTTTGACATGTGCGATAGAAAATTATGCTCTTCAGATTACTTTGAAACTTCCAATTATGTCAAGTGGCCTGATTTAATTTTTGATTGACTTATAATGGTAGGAGCTCATCTAAGGAGGGGGTCACAAAGGCAAATCAGCATTATTGGGGCCTCTATGTTACTAGCTGCACTAGTACAAAAAAGAGATATGTAAAGCTATTTATATATGTAAAAAATAATTAAAGAAACAGAGGCCATCATCATGAGACTAGGGGGCATCCAAGGGGTTGACAGGAGAGTGGCTGGGATGGGATGGAGAGAGGAAAGAGAAGAGGAAAAGTGATATAATTCTATATGAATATTAACAATAAATGGAGACGATCTCACAATGGTAAAAAGTAGCAAATAAAAGCACCACTGAACTATTCTACCTAAAGGCCCTTAGGTTAATATTCACTTTACACTAACGTTGCATTGTTGAAGAAAAAAAAAGACATTTTAGAAAAAATATGTAGAGTTTCATAATTTCATGCACATTTATTATTTTCCTGTGAAAAGATTGTAGGTTATGAAAGTGAGTAATTTATGTTAATGTAGATTTTGAACACATTAATGACGAGTAAGACATTTATGCTTAGGATTATCTCTTGAGTGTAACTGTAAATATTATTTCTTTTTTTATTTTTAATTTTTTTGTTTGAGATGTTTACAGGAAAACATAACAAGTCACTTTACAAAAGACTGATGAACTCAAACAAGTCAGTAGCCTTCCTATACTCAAAGGATAAGCAGGCTGAGAAAGAAGTAAGAGAAATGATACCTTTCTCTTATTTCTTTTATTCTAGCCACATATAAAGTATCTTGGCGTGACTCTAACCAAAGAAGTGAAAGATCTGTATGACAAGAACTTCAAGTCTCTGAAGAAAGAAATTGAAGAAGACCTCAGAAGATGGAAAAATCTGCCATGCTCATGGATTGGCAGGATTAATATAGTAAAAATGACCATCTTACCAAAAGTAATCTACAGATTCAATGCAATCCCCATCAAAATTCCAACTCAATTCTTCATAGAATTAGAAAGAGCAATTCAAAAATTCATCTGGAATAACAGAAAACCCAGGATAGCTAAAACTATTCTCAAGAGTAAAAGAACCTCTGGGAGAATCAGTATCCCGGACCTCAAGCTGTACTACAGAGCAATAATGTTAAAAACCACATGGTATTGGTACAGTGACAGGCATGTAGATCAATGGAACAGAATTGAAGACTCAGAAATGAATCCACACTCCTATGGTCACTTGATCTTTGACAAAGGAGCTAAAACCATCCAGTGGAAAAAAGATAGCCTTTTCAACAAATGGTGCTGGTTCAAGTGGAGGTCAACATGAAGAAGAATGCAAATTGATCCATTCAGATGGAGGAGAGACATACATATAGACAGACAGACAGACAGACAGACAGACAGACAGACAGACAGACGGACAGATGGACAGGTGGAATGAGAGAGAGAACAAGAGAGAGCTAGATTTGAATATATGCATTTCCAAAACGTCAAATACCACCCCAGTGACACACCTCCTTCAACAAGCCAATGCCTCTTAATACTTCCCAAACAATACCACCAACTGGGAATCAAAACTTCCAATGTATGAGTCCATGCAGTCATTCTCATTAAAACCACCATGTTCCACTCCCAAGTCCCATTGCAAAATGAATTTAGTTCAACTTCAACACAGGTTAAAATGCCAAAGTCTCTTATCAGAGTTAAGACAATCTCGTAGTTGTAACCTCTTGTAAAATCAAAAAGCAAAGTGAGTACTTCAAAAATACTACAGAATATAGCACATATATGATACATGATATATTAATTATATGTAAAAAACCCTTTAAATATAATCATTAATATAATTAATAATTAGTAAATATAAATATATCTTAAAATTATAAGAATATATTTTTCGGATTATTATCCCAAAAGTTAAGGACTCGGGGTCTTAGTGATGAAATATTGGGTCAAAGCAACTCTAAAACCTAGCTGGACAAATTCCAAATCCTGTAATTCTGTGTCTAATGTCCAAAGGATTAAATGACTTTTCTGCGTCAGCTTTTCCTTACACACTGACTTTATCTTTCCTTGGATGGTATCCTACAACTGTGGCATCACCAACACTTCTGGATTTTCAACACAACCACACTTCAGTTTCAAAGTGCCATACAATGGCCTCTCAGGGTGTGATGCAAGGACTCTTCTGTCCCTCACCTAGCTTGAGCAGCATTCTTTAATCATGGAAGGAAGATTCTACAACCTCTTTTGTATCTTTCTGCACTCTAAAACCAGAGCCCTGTGGACCATGCTGCCAAGTTCTGCTGCTGGCTTGGGATGAACTCTAGCTCCATCTTTTAATTTTCATTTTCTATCAGATATATTCTTTATTTAAATTTCAAATGTTGTCCCCTTTCCTGGTCCCCCCCTCCTCTGCTAAAAATCCCATAAGTCATCTCCCCTCCCCCTGATCCCCAATCAACCCTCTCCTGCTTCCGAGTACTGGTATTTCCCTACACTGCAGCATCAAGCCTACCCAGGACCAGGGGCCTCTCCTCCCTTTGATGTCCAACAAGGCCATCCTCTGCTGTCTATGTGTCTGGAGCCATGAGTAACTCCATATGTACTCTTTGGTTGATAGTTTTGTCCCAGTGAGCTCTGGAAAGTACTGGGTGACTCATATGGCGCTGCATAATGTTGTTCCTCATATGGCGCTGCAAACCCCTTCAGCTCCTTGGGTCATGTCTCTAGCTCCTCCATTGGGGACCCTGTGCTCAGTTCAATGGATGACTGAGAGTGTCCCCTTCTATATTGGTCAGGTACTAGCAGAGCCTCCCAGATGACAACTGTATTCAGCTCCAGTCAGCAAGCACTTGTGGGCATCCACAATAGTGTCTGGGTTTTGTAACTGTATATAGGATGCATCGCTGGGTGGGGTAGACTCTGGATGGTCTTTCCCTCAGACTCTGCTCAGTTTATTTGGTTCTCTGGAGTCTAGCTTCTTGAGTTCTTTGTATATTGGATATTAGCCCTCTGTTGAATGTAAGGCTGGTAAAGATCTTTTCCCAATATGTTGGTTGCCTTGATGTCCTATTGAGAGTGTCCTTTGCCTTAAAGAAACTTTGTAATTTTATGATGACACATTTGTCAATTCTTGATCTTAGAGCATAGGCTATTGGTATTCTGTTCAGGAAAATTTCCCCTGTCCCCATGTGTTCAAGGCTCGTCCCAAGTTTCTTTCCTATTAGTTTCAGTATGTCTGGTTTTATGTGGAGGTACTTGATCCACTTGGAGTTGAGCTTAGTACAAGGAGATAAGAAAGGATAGATTTGCATTCTTCTCCATGCTAGTCACCAGCTGAGCTAGCACCATTTGTTGAAAAGGCTATCTTTTTTTCCACTGGATGGTTGTAGCTCCTTTGTCAAAGATCAAGTGACCATAGGTGTGAGGGTTCAATTCTGGGTCTTCAATTCTATTCCATTGATCTACCTGCCTGCCACTTTACCAATACCATGCAGTTTTTAATACTATTGCTCTGTAGTATTGCTTGAGGTCTGGGATTCTGATTCTCCCAGAAGTTCTTTTACTGTTGAGAATAGTTTTTGCTATCCTGGGTTTTTTGTTTTTCCAGATGAATTTGAGAATTACTCTTTCTAACAAAATGAAGAATTGAGTTGGAATTTTGATGGGGATTTCATTGAATCTGTAGATTGCTTTTGTCAGATGGCCATTTTTACCATATTAATCCTGCCAATCCACGAGCATGGGAGATCTTTCCATCTTCTGAGGTCTACTTTGATTTCTTTCTTCAGAGACTTAAAGTTCTTTTCATACAGATCTTTCACTTGTTTTTTTAGAGTCAAACCAAGGTACTTTATATTGTGTATGACTATTGTAAAGGGTATCATTTCCCCAATTTCTTTCTCAGTCTGTTTATCCTTTGAGTATAGGAAGGCTACTGATTTGTTTAAATTAATTTTATATCCGGCCACTTTGCTGAAGTTGTTTATCAGCTGAAGGAGTTGTCTGGTAGAGTTTTTTTGGGTTGCTTAAGTATACTATCATATCATCTGCAAATAGTGATAATTTGACTTCTTCCTTTCCAATTTGCATACCTTTGACCTCATTTTTTGGTCTAATTTCTCTAGCTAGAACTTCAAGTTCTATATTGAAGAGATAGGGAGAGAGTGGGCAGCCTTGTCTGGTTCCCGATTTTAGTGGGATTGCTTCAAGTTTCTCTCCATTTAGTTTGATGTTGGCTACTGGTTTGCTGTATATTGCTTTTACTATGTTTAGATATGGACCTTGAATTTCTTTTTTTTTTCCTTTTTCTTATTTTTTTTTAATTTTTCTTATTAGGTATATTCTTTATTTACATTTCAAATGATTTCCCTCTTACTGGTTCCCCCCTCCCCAAAAGTCCCATACGCGCCCTCTTCCCTTTTTCTTTCTTTTTTTTTTCACAAATTAACACATAAATTTAACTCATAAATGAAATAAGTTTACAACAGTGAATGTTTACAGACATATCCATTAAGAATAATTTCCTGGCTAAGCATTCATTCCCTATCACCCAGTCTACACGTTCATGGAGGGTTAAATACAATAAGTAAGTTATTAGTTAAGTTGTGTAAATATAATCCAAGTCAATATTTTATGTTCTGTCCTAGTACCTATAATGAATCCTTAGTTCCTTTTTTTATAACCTTTGGTTAATGATTTTACAACCTCTGAGCAGTAGAACCTCTGGTTACTCTCTCAAAAGTGACACTAAAGACTGGCAGAGTTCTGATTGCAGTTCTAACTACGAGAATGGACTTAACAGTGTTATTAAAAGACCTTAATAATTGCTATCAACTTAGGAATTCTTATAGGATCATTATTAAGGGTAAAGAAACCATCTACTTATCTTTAGATTTCACTATAAGATAGGCCCTCTTGTAGTTCTGCAGACATCTGCCAAAAGGGTGGGCTAATACGTAGTGACTGTCATACATGTTTAATAGAAATGGGAAAAGCACATAAATAGCAGGAATCTTTCCTAAAATGATTTTTATCCTGCACCTTGCCTTCTGAATCTTGGTGATAAATTAGATAGTCTAATGTGAAGTCATCTGAGGAACATTACCAGCTTATCTGATGATACTAGGACAAATTTGCGTGCCATGTGATGGCTCCTAACATCTAAGTTTGTCATGGCCACCATGACTCAAGGTTTGGATCAAAAGCCTGTGTCATTCCATATTAAGTTCTGAGTCAAAAGCCTGTGTTTAGAAACTCAGATCTTGATCACAGGTGTTCCCTCTATGTCTGGATTTTTTTTTAATTATTTATTTTATTTTTTTTTAATTTACATTCCAAATCATTTCCCCTTTCCGTTTCCTCCCTCCCCGAAAGTCCCATGAGCCCCCTTCCCTCCCTCTTTTCTCCATTCAACCCCCTCTCGTTACTCTGTCCTGGCGTTCCCCTACATCCAGTCTTTCCAGGACCAGGGGTCTCTCCTTCCATCTTCTTAGAAATCTATTGCTATGCGGATTGTGTCTAGGGTATTCCGAGATTCTGGGTCAATATCCCCTTATCAGTGACTGCATACCATGTGTGTTCTTTTGGGATTGGGTTACCTCACTAAGGATGATATTTTCAAGATCTGACCATTTGCCTAGGAATTTCGTGAATTCATTGTTTTTAATTGCAGAGTAGTATTCCATTGTGTAGATATACCACATCTTCTGAATCCATTCCTCAGTTGAGGGACATCTGGGTTCTTTCCAGATTCTGGCTATTATAAATAAGGCTGCTATGAACATAGTGGAGCATGTGTCCCTATTGCATGCAGGTAAAGCCTCTGGGTATATGCCCAGGAGTGGTATAGCTGGATCCTCTGGGAGTGTCATGCCCAGTTTTCTGAGGAAACACCAGACTGCTTTCCAGAGTAGTTGTACCAGCTTGGAATTCCACCAGCAGTGGAGGAGTGTTCCTCTTTCTCCACATCCTCGCCAACAACTGCTGTCTCCTGTGTTTTTGATCTTAGCCATCCTGACTGGTGTGAGATGGAATCTCAGGGTTGTTTTGATTTGCATTTCCCTAATGACTAAGGATGATGAACATCTCTTTAGGTGCTTCTCAGCCATTAGATATTCTTCAGGTGAGACACTTTGTTTAGCTCTGTACCCCATTGTTAATAGGGTTACTTGCCTCTCTAGAGTTTAACTTCTTGAGTTCTTTGCATATATTGGATATTAGCCCTCTGTCAGATGTAAGGTTGGTAAAGATCATTTCCCAGTTAGTTGGTTGCCGCTTTGTCTTTTTGACAGTGTCTTTTGCCTTGCAAAAACTTTGTAATTTAACGAGGTCCCATTTGTCTATTCTTGATCTTAGAGCATAAGCTATTGGAGTTCTGTTCAGGAAATTCTCCCCTGTGCCTATATGTTCAAGGTTCTTCCCTAGTTTACCTTCTATTAGTTTCAGTGTGTCTGGTTTTATGTGGAGATCTTTGATCCACTTAGAATTGAGCTTAGTGCAAGGAGATAAGAATGGGTCAATTTGCATTCTTCTGCATGTTGACCTCCAGCTGAGCCAGCACCATTTGTTGAAAAGGCTATCTTTTTTCCACTGGATGGTTTTAGCTCCTTTGTCAAAGATCAAGTGACCATAGGAGTGTGGATTCATTTCTGGGTCTTCAATTCTGTTCCATTGATCTACATGTCTGTCACTGTACCAATACCATGCGGTTTTTAACACTATTGCTCTGTAGTACAGCTTGAGGTCCGGGATACTGATTCCCCCAGAGGTTCTTTTACTCTTGAGAATAGTTTTAGCTATTCTGGGTTTTCTGTTATTCCAGATGAATTTTTGAATTGCTCTTTCTAACTCTATGAAGAATTGAGTTGGGATTTTGATGGGGATTGCATTGAATCTGTGTATTACTTTTGGTAAAATGGTCATTTTTACTATATTAATCCTGCCAATCCATGAGCATGGCAGATTTTTCCATCTTCTGAGGTATTCTTCAATTTCTCTCTTCAGAGACTTAAAGTTCTTGTCATACAGATCTTTCACTTGTTTGGTTAGAGTCACGCCAAGATACTTAATATGGTTTGTGGCTATCGTGAAGGGTATTATTTCTCTTACTTCTTTCTCAGACTGCTTATCCTTTGAGTATAGGAAGGCTTCTGACTTGCTTGAGTTGATTTTATATCCGGCCACTTTGCTGAACTCGTTTATCAGCTGTAGGAGTTCTCTGGTGGAGTTCTTTGGGTCGCTTAAGTATACTATCATATCGTCTGCAAATAGTGATAGTTTGACTTCTTCCTTTCCAATTTGTATCCCTTTGACCTCTTTTTGTTGTCTAATTGCTCTAGCAAGAACTTCAAGTACTATATTGAAAAGATATGGAGAGAGAGGGCAGCCTTGTCTAGTCCCTGATTTTAGTGGGATTGCTTCAAGTTTCTCTCCATTTAGATTGATGCTGGCTACCGGTTTGCTGTAAATTGCTTTTACTATGTTTAGATATGGGCCTTGAATTCCTGATCTTTCCAAGACCTTTAGCATGAAAGGATGCTGAATTTTGTCAAATGCTTTCTCAGCATCTAATGAGATGACCATGTGGTTTTTTTTCTTTGAGATTGTTTATGTAGTGGATTACATTGATGGATTTCCTTATATTGAACCATCCCTGCATCCCTGGGATGAAGCCTACTTGATTGTGGTGAATGATCGTTTTGATGTGTTCTTGGATTCGGTTGGCAAGAATTTTATTGAGTATTTTTGCATCGATATTCATAAGAGAGATTGGCCTGAGATTCTCTTTCTTTGTCGGATCTTTGTGTGCTTTTGGTATTAGTGTAATTGTGGCTTCATAGAACGAGTTGGGTAGTGTTCCTTCTGTTTCTATTTTGTGGAACCGTTTGAAGAGTATTGGTGTTAGGTCTTCTTTGAAGGTCTGATAGAATTCTGCAGTAAAACCATCTGGACCTGTGCTTTTTTTGGTTGGAAGACTTCCAATGACAACTTCTATTTCTTCAGGGGTTATAGGACGGTTTAGATGGTCTATTTGATCCTGATTTAATTTTGGTACTTGGTATCTGTCAAGGAAATTGTCCATTTCCTCAAGATTTTCTAGTTGTGTTGAATACAGGTTTTTGTAGTAGGATCTGATGATTTTTTGAATTTCCTCAGTTTCTGTTGTTATCTCTCCCTTTTCGTTTCTGATTTTATTAATTTGGATACTATCTCTGTGCCCTCTGGTTAGTCTGGCTAAGGGCTTATCTATCTTGTTGATTTTCTCAAAGAACCAACTCCTCATTTTGTTGATTCTTTGTATGGTTTTATTTGTTTCTACTTGATTGATTTCAGCCCTGAGTTTGATTATTTTCTGCCTTCTACTCCTCTTTGGTGTATTTGCTTCTTTTTGTTCCAGGGCTTTCAGGTGTGCCATTAAGCTGTTAGTGTATGCTGTCTGCCGTTTCTTTTTTTTTTATTATTTTTTTTTTACTTTTTTTTTTGCCTTTTTTTTTATTTTATTTTTTTAATTTACATTCCAAATCACTTCCCCTTTCCCGTTTCCTCCCTCCCTGAAAATCCCATAAGTCCCCTTCCCTCCCTCTTTTCTCCATTCAACCCCCTCTCGTTACTCTGTCCTGGTCTTCCCCTACATCCAGTCTTTCCAGGACCAGGGGTCTCTCCTTCCATCTTTTTAGAAATCTATTGATATGCGGATTGTGTCTAGGGTATTCCGAGATTCTGGGTTAGTATCCCCTTATCAGTGATTGCATACCATGTGTGTTCTTTTGTGATTGGGTTACCTCACTAAGGATGATATTTTCAAGTTCTGACCATTTGCCTAGGAATTTCGTGAATTCATTGTTTTTAATTGCAGAGTAGTATTCCATTGTGTAGCTATACCACATCTTCTGAATCCATTCCTCCGTTGATGGACATCTGGGTTCTTTCCAGATTCTGGCTATTATAAATAAGGCTGCTATGAACATAGTGGAGCATGTGTCCTTATTGCATGCATGTAAAACCTTTGGGTATATGCCCAGGAGTGGTATAGCCGGATCCTCCGGGAGTGTCATGCCCAGTTTTCTGAGGAACCGCCAGACTGCTTTCCAGAGTGGTTGTACCAGCCTGCAATTCCACCAGCAGCGGAGGAGTGTTCCTCTTTCTCCACATCCTCGCCAACAACTGCTGTCTCCTGTGTTTTTGATCTTAGCCATCCTGACTGGTGTGAGATGGAATCGCAGGGTTGTTTTGATTTGCATTTCCCTAATGACTAAGGATGATGAACATCTCTTTAGGTGCTTCTCAGCCATTAGATATTCTTCAGGTGAGAACTCTTTGTGTAGCTCTGTACCCCATTTTTAATAGGGTTACTTGCCTCTCTGGAGTTTAACTTCTTGAGTTCTTTGCATATATTGGATATTAGCCCTCTGTCAGATGTAAGGTTGGTAAAGATCATTTCCCAGTTAGTTGGTTGCCACTTTGTCTTTTTGACAGTGTCTTTTGCCTTGCAAAAACTTTGTAATTTAATGAGGTCCCATTTGTCTATTCTTGATCTTAGAGCATAAGCTATTGGAGTTCTGTTCAGGAAATTCTCCCCTGTGCCCATATGTTCAAGGTTCTTCCCTAGTTTCCCTTCTATTAGTTTCAGTGTGTCTGGTTTTACGTGTAGATCTTTGATCCACTTAGAATTGAGCTTAGTGCAAGGAGATAAGAATGGGTCAATTTGCATTCTTCTGCATGTTGACCTCCAGCTGAGCCAGCACCATTTGTTGAAAAGGCTATCTTTTTTCCACTGGATGGTTTTAGCTCCTTTGTCAAAGATCAAGTGACCATAGGAGTGTGGATTCATTTCTGGGTCTTCAATTCTGTTCCATTGATCTACATGCCTGTCACTGTACCAATACCATGCAGTTTTTAACACTATTGCTCTGTAGTACAGCTTGAGGTCCGGGATACTGATTCCCCCAGAGGTTCTTTTACTCTTGAGAATAGTTTTAGCTATTCTGGGTTTTCTGTTATTCCAGATGAATTTTTGAATTGCTCTTTCTAACTCTATGAAGAATTGAGTTGAGATTTTGATGGGGATTGCATTGAATCTGTGTATTACTTTTGGTAAGATGCTCATTTTTACTATATTAATCCTGCCAATCCATGAGCATGGCAGATTTTTCCATCTTCTGAAGTCTTCTTCAATTTCTCTCTTCAGAGACTTGAAGTTCTTGTCATACAGATCTTTCACTTGTTTGGTTAGAGTCACGCCAAGATACTTAATATGGTTTGTGGCTATCGTGAAGGGTATTATTTCTCTTACTTCTTTCTCAGCCTGCTTATCCTTTCAGTATAGGAAGGCTTCTGACTTGCTTGAGTTGATTTTATATCTAGCCACTTTGCTGAACTCGTTTATCAGCTGTAGGAGTTCTCTGGTGGAGTTCTTTGGGTCGCTTATGTATACTATCATATCGTCTGCAAATAGTGATAGTTTGACTTCTTCCTTTCCAATTTGTATCCCTTTGACCGCTTTTTGTTGTCTAATTGCTCTAGCTAGAATTTCAAGTACTATATTGAAAAGATATGGAGACAGAGGGCAGCCTTGTCTAGTCCCTGATTTTAGTGGGATTGCTTCAAGTTTCTCTCCATTTAGATTGATGCTGGCTACCGGTTTGCTGTAAATTGCTTTTACTATGTTTAGATATGGGCCTTGAATTCCTGATCTTTCCAAGACCTTTAGCCTGAAAGGATGCTGAATTTTGTCAAATGCCTTCTCAGCATCTAATGAGATGACCATGTGGTTTTTTTTCTTTGAGATTGTTTATGTAGTGGATTACATTGATGGATTTCCTTATATTGAACCATCCGTGCATCCCTGGGATGAAGCCTAATTGATCGTGGTGAATGATCGTTTTGATGTGTTCTTGGATTCGGTTGGCAAGAATTTTATTGAGTATTTTTGCATCGATATTCATAAGAGAGATTGGCCTGAGATTCTCTTTCTTTGTCGGATCTTTGTGTGCTTTTGGTATTAGTGTAATTGTGGCTTCATAGAACGAGTTGGGTAGTGTTCCTTCTGTTTCTACTTTGTGGAACCGTTTGAAGAGTATTGGTGTTAGGTCTTCTTTGAAGGTCTGATAGAATTCTGCAGTAAAACCATCTGGACCTGTGCTTTTTTTGGTTGGAAGACTTCCAATGACAACTTCTATTTCTTCAGGGGTTATAGGACGGTTTAGATGGTTTATTTGATCCTAATTATTTTTGGTACTTGGTATCTGTCAAGGAAATTGTCCATTTCCTCAAGATTTTCTAGTTGTGTTGAATACAGGTTTTTGTAGTAGGATCTGATGATTTTTTGAATTTCCTCAGTTTCTGTTGTTATCTCTCCCTTTTCGTTTCTGATTTTATTAATTTGGATACTATCTCTGTGCCCTCTGGTTAGTCTGGCTAAGGGCTTATCTTTCTTGTTGATTTTCTCAAAGAACCAACTCCTCATTTTGTTGATTCTTTGTATGGTTTTATTTGTTTCTACTTGATTGATTTCAGCCCTGAGTTTGATGATTTCCTGCCTTCTACTCCTCTTTGGTGTATTTGCTTCTTTTTGTTCCAGGGCTTTCAGGTGTGCCATTAAGCTGTTAGTGTATGCTGTCTCCCGTTTCTTTTTTTTTTTTTTTTTTTTTTTTTTAATTTAATTTTATTTTATTTTTTTAATTTACATTCCAAATCACTTCCCCTTTCCCGTTTCCTCCCTCCCCGAAAGTCCCATAAGCCCCCTTCCCTCCCTCTTTTCTCCGTTCAACCCCCTCTCATTACTCTGTCCTGGCGTTCCCCTACATCCAGTCTTTCCAGGACCAGGGGTCTCTCCTTCCATCTTTTTAGAAATCTATTGATATGCTGATTGTGTCTAGGGTATTCTGAGATTCTGGGTCAATATCCCCTTATCAGTGACTTCATACCATGTGTGATCTTTTGTGATTGGGTTACCTCACTAAGGATGATATTTTCAAGTTCTGACCATTTGCCTAGGAATTTCGTGAATTCATTGTTTTTAATTGCAGAGTAGTATTCCATTGTGTAAATATACCACATCTTCTGAATCCATTCCTCCGTTGAGGGACATCTGGGTTCTTTCCAGCTTCTGGCTATTATAAATAAGGCTGCTATGAATATAGTGGAGCATGTGTCCTTATTGCATGCAGGTAAAGTCTCTGGGTATATGCCCAGGAGTGGTATAGCCGGATCCTCCGGAAGTGTCATGCCCAGTTTTCTGAGGAGCCGCCAGACTGCTTTCCAGAGTGGTTGTACCAGCCTGCAATTCCACCAGCAGTGGAGGAGTGTTCCTCTTTCTCCACATCCTCGCCAACAACTGCTGTCTCCTGTGTTTTTGATCTTAGCCATCCTGACTGGTGTGAGATGGAATCTCAGGGTTGTTTTGATTTGCATTTCCCTAATGACTAAGGATGATGAACATCTCTTTAGGTGCTTCTCAGCCATTAGATATTCTTCAGGTGAGAACTCTTTGTGGAGCTCTGTACCCCATTTTTTAATAGGGTTACTTGCCTCTCTGGAGTTTAACTTCTTGAGTTCTTTGTATATCTTGGATATTAGCCCTCTGTCGGATGTAAGGTTGGTAAAGATCATTTCCCAGTTAGTTGGTTGCCGCTTTGTCTTTTTGACGGTGTCTTTTGCCTTGCAAAAACTTTGTAATTTAATGAGGTCCCATTTGTCTATTCTTGATCTTAGAGTATAAGCTATTGGAGTTCTGTTCAGGAAATTCTCCCCTGTGCCCATATGTTCAAGGTTCTTCCCTAGTTTCCCTTCTATTAGTTTCAGTGTGTCTGGTTTTATGTGGAGATCTTTGATCCACTTAGAATTGAGCTTAGTGCAAGGAGATAAGGATGGGTCAATTTGCATTCTTCTGCATGTTGACCTCCAGCTGAGCCAGCACCATTTGTTGAAAAGGCTATCTTTTTTCCACTGGATGGTTTTAGCTCCTTTGTCAAAGATCAAGTGACCATAGGAGTGTGGATTCATTTCTGGGTCTTCAATTCTGTTCCATTGATCTACATGTCTGTTACTGTACCAATACCATGCAGTTTTTAACACTATTGCTCTGTAGTACAGCTTGAGGTCCGGGATACTGATTCCCCCAGAGGTTCTTTTACTCTTGAGAATAGTTTTAGCTATTCTGGGTTTTCTGTTATTCCAGATGAATTTTTGAATTGCTCTTTCTAACTCTATGAAGAATTGAGTTGGGATTTTGATGGGGATTGCATTGAATCTGTGTATTACTTTTGGTAAGATGCTCATTTTTACTATATTAATCCTGCCAATCCATGAGCATGGCAGATTTTTCCATCTTCCGAGGTCTTCTTCAATTTCTTTCTTCAGAGACTTGAAGTTCTTGTCATACAGATCTTTCACTTGTTTGGTTAGCGTCACGCCAAGATACTTAATATGGTTTGTGGCTATCGTAAAGGGTATTATTTCTCTTACTTCTTTCTCAGCCTGCTTATCCTTTGAGTATAGGAAGGCTTCTGACTTGCTTGAGTTGATTTTATATCCGGCCACTTTGCTGAAGTCGTTTATCAGCTGTAGGAGTTCTCTGGTGGAGTTCTTTGGGTCGCTTATGTATACTATCATATCGTCTGCAAATAGTGATAGTTTGACTTCTTCCTTTCCAATTTGTATCCCTTTGACCTCTTTTTCTTGTCTAATTGCTCTAGCTAGAACTTCAAGTACTATATTGAAAAGATATGGAGAGAGAGGGCAGCCTTGTCTAGTCCCTGATTTTAGTGGGATTGCTTCAAGTTTCTCTCCGTTTAGATTGATGCTGGCTACTGGTTTGCTGTAAATTGCTTTTACTATGTTTAGATATGGGCCTTGAATTCCTGATCTTTCCAAGACCTTTAGCATGAAAGGATGCTGAATTTTGTCAAATGCTTTCTCAGCATCTAATGAGATGACCATGTGGTTTTTTTCTTTGAGATTGTTTATGTAGTGGATTACATTGATGGATTTCCTTATATTGAACCATCCCTGCATCCCTGGGATGAAGCCTACTTGATCGTGGTGAATGATCGTTTTGATGTGTTCTTGGATTCGGTTGGCAAGAATTTTATTGAGTATTTTTGCATCGATATTCATAAGAGAGATTGGCCTGAGATTCTCTTTCTTTGTCGGATCTTTGTGTGCTTTTGGTATTAGTGTAATTGTGGCTTCATAGAACGAGTTGGGTAGTGTTCCTTCTGTTTCTATTTTGTGGAACAGTTTGAAGAGTATTGGTGTTAGGTCTTCTTTGAAGGTCTGATAGAATTCTGCACTAAAACCATCTGGACCTGTGCTTTTTTTGGTTGGAAGACTTCCAATGACAACTTCTATTTCTTCAGGGGTTATAGGACGGTTTAGATGGTCTATTTGATCCTGATTTAATTTTGGTACTTGGTATCTGTCAAGGAAATTGTCCATTTCCTCAAGATTTTCTAGTTGTGTTGAATACAGGTTTTTGTAGTAGGATCTGATGATTTTTTGAATTTCCTCAGTTTCTGTTGTTATCTCTCCCTTTTCGTTTCTGATTTTATTAATTTGGATACTATCTCTGTGCCCTCTGGTTAGTCTGGCTAAGGGCTTATCTATCTTGTTGATTTTCTCAAAGAACCAACTCCTCGTTTTGTTGATTCTTTGTATGGTTTTATTTGTTTCTACTTGATTGATTTCAGCCCTGAGTTTGATGATTTCCTGCCTTCTACTCCTCTTTGGTGTATTTGCTTCTTTTTGTTCCAGGGCTTTCAGGTGTGCCATTAAGCTGTTAGTGTATGCTGTCTCCCGTTTCTTTTTGGCGGCACTCAGGGCTATGAATTTTCCTCTTAGCACTGCTTTCATTGTGTCCCATAAGTTAGGGTATGTTGTGCCTTCATTTTCATTAACTTTCAAAAAGTCTTTGATTTCTTTCTTTATTTCCACCTTGACCAAGTTATCATTGAGTAGAGCATTGTTCAGCCTCCATGTGTACGTGGGTTTTCTTTTGTTTTTGTTGCCATTGAAGACCACCCTTATTCCATAGTGATCTGATAGGAGGCATGGGATTATTTCTATCTTCTTGTATCTGTTGAGGTCTGATTTGTGACCAATTATATGGTCAATTTTGGAGAAGGTACCATGAGGAGCTGAGAAGAAGGTGTATTCTTTAGCTCTAGGATGAAATGTTCTATATATATCAGTTAGTTCCATTTGGTCCAAGGCTTCAATTAGATTCACTGTGTCCCTGTTTAGTTTCTGCTTTCCTGAACGATCCATTTCAGAGAGCGGGGTGTTGAAGTCACCCACTATTATTGTGTGCGGTGCGATGTGTGCTTTGAGTTTTAGTAAAGTTTCTTTTACGAATGAGGGTGCCCTTGCATTTGGAGCATAGATATTCAGGATTGAGAGTTCTTGATGGTGGATTTTTCCCTTGATCAGTATGTAGTGTCCTTCTGTGTCTTTTTTGATGACTTTGGGTTGAAAATCAATTTTATCCGATATTAGGATGGCTACTCCACCTCGTTTCTTGGGGCCATTTGCTTGTAAAATTGTTTTCCAGCCTTTTACTCTGAGGTAGTGTTTGTCTTTGACACTGAGGTGCGTTTCCTGCATGCAGCAAAAAGCTGGGTCCTGTTTACGTATCCAGTCTGCTAGTCTATGTCTTTTAATTGGGGAATTGAGACCATTGATATTAAGAGAGATTAAGGCATAGTGATTATTGCCATCTGCCATTCTTGACGCTATCTTTATGTTTGAGTGGTTATCTACTTTTGGGTTTGATTCAAGAAGGTTATTATCTCATTTTTTCCAGGGTGTTGTTTCTCTCCCTGTATTGGAGGTTTCCACCTATTATCCGTTGCAGGGCTGGATTTGTGGAAAGATATTGTGAAAATTTGGTTTTATCATGGAATATCTTGGTCTCTCCATCTATGGTGATTGAGAGTTTTGCTGGGTATAGTAGTCTAGGCTGGCATTTGTGCTGTCTTAGTGTCTGCATGAGATCTGCCCAGGATCTTCTGGCTTTCATAGTCTCTGGTGAGAAGTCTGATGTGATTCGGATAGGTCTTCCTTTGTATGTTACTTGGCCCTTTTCTCTTACTGCATTTAGTATTCTTTCTTTGTTTAGAACATTCGGTGTTTTGATTATTATGTGACGGGAGGTATTTCTGTTCTGGTCCAGTCTGTTTGGAGTTCTGTAGGCTTCTTGTATGTTCATCGGCATCTCTCTCTTTAAGTTAGGGAAGTTTTCCTCCATAATTTTGTTGAAGATGTTTACTGGCCCTTTAAGTTGCAAATCTTCACTCTCATCTATACCTATAATCCTTAGGTTTGGTCTTCTCATTGTGTCCTGGATTTCCTGGATGTTTTGGGTTACGCGTTTTTTGCATTTTGCATTTTCTTTGACTGTTGAGTCGATGCTTTCTATGGAATCTTCAGCACCTGAGATTCTTTCTTCCATCTCTTGTATTCTATTGTTGATGTTTGCATCTATGACTCCTGATTTCTTCCCAAGGTTTTCTATCTCCAAAGTTGTCTCCCTTTGTGATTTCTTAGTTGTTTCTACTTCCTTTTTTAGTTCCTGGATGGATTTGCTGAGATCCTTCACTTGTTTGTTTGTATTTTCCTGTATTTCTTTAAGGTAATTTTGCATTACCTCTTTCAGGATTTCTTCCTGATGACCCACGTTCTCCTGCATTTCTCTGAGCGATTTTTGTGTTTCCTCCTCATGGGATTCCATCTGTTGATCCATCGTCTCCTGCATTTCTTTAAGCAGTTCTCGTGTTTCCTTTGTAAGGGCATCTAACCGTTGATTCATTTCTTTAAGCAATTTTTGTGTTGCCTCCTTATGGGCATCCGTCTGTTGACCCATATTCTTCTGCATTTCTTTATGCAAATTTTGTGATTCCTTTGTGAGTGCATCTACCCGTTGATTCATCTCGTTAAGCGATTTTTGTGTTGTCTCCTTGTGCGCCTCCATCTTTTGATCCATGTTCTCCCGCATTTCTCTAAGCGATTTTTGTGTTTCCTTTGTAAGGGCTTCTAACCGTTGATTCATGGTCTCCTGTAACTCTTTATGAGATTTATTTGTGTCCTTCTTGTGATCCTCTAATAGCATCATGAGAAGTGATTTTAAATCCAGATCTTGTCTTTCGGGTGTGGTGGGGTATCCAGGACTTGCTGCTGTTGGAGAGTTGGGTTCGGATGGTCCTACATTACTTTGATTACTGTTAGTAACATTCCTACGTTTGCCTTTTGCCATCTGGATACCTCTGGTGTTAGTTGGTCCTGCTGCCACTGGCTGTTGGTTGGACCTCCTGTGAGCCTGCAAAGCTATTTCTGCCCCCCCCTGGATTACCAGGATTCCCCTGGCACCGATTTCTGGGGCCTGCCTGCTCCTGAGTGACTTTGGAGCCCTAATGTGCTTTGCCCCAAGTGATCTTATATTGGGGAGGCCTTGCACATCTAAAGGCTCAGCCTAGTGGATTCCTGGAGCAGAGGTCGCCAAAGGGAGGCTGGCAGGCTCCTGCCCTGTGCAGGGGTGTGTGATCTCTCCTGGGGGGGGGAGGGGGCGTCCCTCTGCCAGGCAGAAGTCCCACAGCAGATCTGGCGCGCTGGTCACTGCAGATCAGCCCAGCACCTGGGAGCAGGTTACACACAAGCTGCCTGAACCCGAAGCGATATTATGCCTGTCTGTCTCTGAGCCTGGTGGTCCCAACTACCTGGTCACTGGAGCAAAGATGGCGGAGGGCACTCTCCGTGGCGCTGCTCACCCTGTGGTCACGATGGCCCGCCGATCTGGCACCCAGACGACCACAGCGCCAACCCGCCCTCGGGCACAGAAGGAAGCCCCAACAGGCCGTGTCCCAAGTGATGTTATATTGGGGGGAGAGCCTGGGTACCGGTCTCTCCAGCGCAGTCCGCGGGAACAGAGGTCGCGGAAGGGAAGCTGGCGGGCTCCCTCCCTGCGCAGGGTCCCTCCACCAGGCAGAAGGTCCCACCGCGGAACTGGCGCGCTGGTTACTGCAGATCAGCCCAGCACCTGGGAGCAGGTTACACCCAAGCTGCCTGAAACTGAAGCGATATTATGCCTGTCTGTCTCTGAGCCTGGCGGTCCCAACTACCTGGTCACTGGAGCAAAGATGGCGGAGGGCAGTCTCCGTGGCGCCGCTCACCCTGTGGTCACGATGGCCCGCCGATCTGGCGCCCAGACGACTACAGCGCCAACCCGCCCTCGGGCACAGACGGAAGCCCCAACAGGCCGTGTCCCAAGTGATGTTATATCGGGGGGGAGAGCCTGGGTACCGGTCTCTCCAGCGCAGTCCGCGGGAACAGAGGTCGCGGAAGGGAAGCTGGCGGGCTCCCTCCCTGCGCGGGGTCCCTCCAGCAGGCAGAAGGTCCCACCGCGGAACTGGCGCGCTGGTTACTGCAGATCAGCCCAGCACCTGGGAGCAGGTTACACCCAAGCTGCCTGAAACCGAAGCGATATTATGCCTGTCTGTCTCTGAGCCTGGCGGTCCCAACTACCTGGTCACTGGAGCAAAGATGGCGGCTCCCGTTTCTTTTTGGCGGCACTCAGGGCTATGAATTTTCCTCTTAGCACTGCTTTCATTGTGTCCCATAAATTAGGGTATGTTGTGCCTTCATTTTCATTAACTTTCAAAAAGTCTTTGATTTCTTTCTTTATTTCCACCTTGACCAAGTTATCATTGAGTAGAGCATTGTTCAGCCTCCATGTGTACGTGGGTTTTCTTTTGTTTTTGTTGCCATTGAAGACCACCCTTATTCCATAGTGATCTGATAGGAGGCATGGGATTATTTCTATCTTCTTGTATCTGTTGAGGTCTGATTTGTGACCTATTATATGGTCAATTTTGGAGAAGGTACCATGAGGAACTGAGAAGAAGGTGTATTCTTTAGGTCTCAGATGAAATGTTCTATATATATCATTTAGTTCCATTTGGTCCAAGGCTTCAATTAGATTCACTGTGTCCCTGTTTAGTTTCTGCTTTCCTGAACGATCCATTTCAGAGAGCGGGGTGTTGAAGTCACCCACTATTATTGTGTGCGGTGCAATGTGTGCTTTGAGTTTTAGTAAAGTTTCTTTTACGAATGAGGGTGCCCTTGCATTTGGAGCATAGATATTCAGAATTGAGAGTTCTTCTTGGTGGATTTTTCCTTTGATCAGTATGTAGTGTCCTTCTGTGTCTTTTTTGAGGACTTTAGGTTGAAAATCAATTTTATCTGATATTAGGATGGCTACTCCACCTCGTTTCTTGGGGCCATTTGCTTGTAAAATTGTTTTCCAGCCTTTTACTCTGAGGTAGTGTTTGTCTTTGACACTGAGGTGCGTTTCCTGCATGCAGCAAAATGCTGGGTCCTGTTTACTTATCCAGTCTGCTAGTCTATGTCTTTTAATTGGGAATTGAGACCATTGATATTAAGAGAGATTAAGGCATAGTGATTATTGCCATCTGCCATTCTTGTCGCTATCTTTATGTTTGAGTGGTTATCTACTTTTGGGTTTGATGCAAGAAGGTTATTATCTCATTTTTTCCTGGATGTTGTTTCTCTCCCTGTATTGGAGGTTTCCACCTATGATCCGTTGCAGGGCTGGATTTGTGGAAAGATATTGTGAAAATTTGGTTTTATCATGGAATATCTTGTTCTCTCCATCTATGGTGATTGAGAGTTTTGCTGGGTATAGTAGTCTAGGCTGGCATTTGTGCTGTCTTAGTGTCTGCATGAGATCTGCCCAGGATCTTCTGGCTTTCATAGTCTCTGGTGAGAAGTCTGATGTGATTCGGATAGGTCTTCCTTTGTATGTTACTTGGCCCTTTTCTCTTACTGCTTTTAGTATTCTTTCTTTGTTTAGAACATTCGGTGTTTTGATTATTATGTGACGGGAGGTATTTCTGTTCTGGTCCAGTCTGTTTGGAGTTCTGTAGGCTTCTTGTACGTTCATCGGCATCTCTCTCTTTAGGTTAGGGAAGTTTTCCTCCATAATTTTGTTGAAGATGTTTACTGGCCCTTTAAGTTGCAAATCTTCACTCTCATCTATACCTATAATCCTTAGGTTTGGTCTTCTCATTGTGTCCTGGATTTCCTGGATGTTTTCGGTTATACGTTTTTTGCATTTTGCATTTTCTTTGACTGTTGAGTCGTTGCTTTCTATGGAATCTTCAGCACCTGAGATTCTTTCTTCCATCTCTTGTATTCTATTGTTGATGTTTGCATCTATGACTCCTGATTTCTTCCCAAGGTTTTCTATCTCCAAAGTTGTCTCCCTTTGTGATTTCTTAGTTGTTTCTACTTCCTTTTTTAGTTCCTGGATGGATTTGCTGAGATCCTTCACTTGTTTGTTTGTATTTTCCTGTATTTCTTTAAGGTATTTTTGCATTACCTCTTTCAGGATTTCTTCCCGATGACTCACGTTCTCCTGCATTTCTCTGAGCGATTTTTGTGTTTCCTCCTCATGGGATTCCATCTGTTGATCCATCGTCTCCTGCATTTCTTTAAGCAGTTCTCGTGTTTCCTTTGTAAGGACATCTAACAGTTGATTCATTTCTTTAAGCAATTTTTGTGTTGCCTCCTTATGGGCATCTGTCTGTTGACCCATATTCTTCTGCATTTCTTTATGCAAATTTTGTGATTCCTTTGTGAGTGCATCTACCCGTTGATTCATCTCGTTAAGCGATTTTTGTGTTGTCTCCTTGTGTGCCTCCATCTTTTGATCCATGTTCTCCCGCATTTCTCTAAGCGATTTTTGTGTTTCCTTTGTAAGGGCTTCTAACCGTTGATTCATGGTCTCCTGTAACTCTTTATGAGATTTATTTGTGTCCTTCTTGTGATCCTCTAATAGGATCATGAGAAGTGATTTTAAATCCAGATCTTGTCTTTCGGGTGTGGTGGGGTATCCAGGACTTGCTGCTGTTGGAGAGTTGGGTTCGGATGGTCCCACATTACTTTGATTTCTGTTAATAACATTCCTACGTTTGCCTTTTG
Organism: Tokudaia tokunoshimensis; assembly: GCA_036184795.1. Classification (NCBI taxonomy): domain Eukaryota; kingdom Metazoa; phylum Chordata; class Mammalia; order Rodentia; family Muridae; genus Tokudaia; species Tokudaia tokunoshimensis. Next base: position 15,700,523 of record BTHU01000002.1, read on the forward strand.
CCATCTGGATACCTCTGGTGTTAGTTGGTCCTGCTGCCACTGGCTGTTGGTTGGACCTCCTGTGAGCCTGCAAAGCTATTTCTGCACCCCCTGGATTACCAGGATTCCCCTGGCACCAATTTCTGGGGCCTGCCTGCTCCTGAGTGACTTTGGAGCCCTAATGTGCCTTGCCCCAAGTGATCTTATATTGGGGAGGCCTTGCACATCCAAAGGCTCAGCCTAGTGGATTCCTGGAGCAGAGGTCGCCAAAGGGAGGCTGGTAGGCTCCTGCCCTGTGCAGGGGTTTGTGATCTCTCCTAAGGGGGAGAGGGGGCGTCCCTCTGCCAGGCAGAAATCCCACAGCAGAGCTGGCGCGCTGGTTACTGCAGATAAGCCCAGCACTTGGGAGCCGCATACACACAAGCTGCCCGAGACCCAAGCGATATTATGCCTGTCTGTCTCAGAACCTGGCTGTCCCAACTTCCCAGTCACTGGAGCAAAGATGGCCGAGGACCTTGAATTTCTGATCTTTCCAAAACTTTTAACATGAAAAGATGCTGAATTTTGTAAAATGCTTTTTCAGAATCTAAGGAAATGACCATGTGGTTTTTTTCTTTGAGTTTGTTTACATAGCGGAATACAATGATGGATTTCAGTATATTGAACCATCCTTCCATCCCTGGGATGAAGCCTACTTGATCGTGGTGAGTGATCATTTTGATGTGTTCTTGGATTCTGTTGGAAAGAATTTTATTGAGTATTTTTGCATTGATATTAATAAGGGAAATTGGTCTGAAGTTCTCTTTCTTTGTTGGATCCTTGTGTGGTTTTGGTATCAGCGAAATTTTGGCTTCATAGAACGAGTTGGGTAGTGTTCCTTCTGTTTCTGTTTTGTGGAATAGTTTGAAGAGTATTGGTGTTAGGTCTTCTTTGTAGGTCTGATAGAATTCTTCTTTAAAACCGTCTGGTCCTGACATTTTTTGGTTGGGAGACTTTCAATGACTTTTCTGTTTCTTTAGGGTTTATGGACTATTTAGATTGTCTATTTCATCCTGGTTTAACTTTGGTATTTGGTATCTGTCTAGGAAATTGTCCATTTCATCCAGATTTTCCAGTTTTGTTGAGTATAGGCTTTTGTAGGATCTGATGATTTTTTGAATTTTCTAAGTTTCTGTTGTTATATCTCCCTTTTCATTTGTGATTTTGTTAATTTGGATAGTGTCTCTGTGCCCTTTGGTTAATCTGGCTAAAGATTTATCTATCTTGTGATTTTCTCAAAGAACCAGCTCCTGGTTTTGTTGATTCTTTTTATGCTTCTTTCTTTATCTACTTGGTTGATTTCAGTCCTGAGTTTGATGATTACCTTCTTTCTACTCCTCTTGGGTATATTGGCTTCTTTCTGTTCTAGATCTTTCAGATGTGCTGTTAAGCTGTTAGTGTATGGTCTGTCCAGCTTCTTTTTGGAAACACTCAGGACTATGAATTTTCCTCTTAGCCCTGCTTTTATTGTGTCCCATAAATTTGGGTATGTTGTGCTTTCATTTTCATTATATTCTAAAAGTCTTTGATTTCTTTCCTTATTTCTTCCTTGACTAAGGTATCATTGAGTAGAGCATCGTTCATCTTCCATGTGTATGTGTGTTTTCTGTTGTTCTTGCTGGTATTGAAACCATCCTTACTCCATAGTGATCTGATAGGAGGCATGGGATTATTTCAATCTTCTTATATCTGTTGAGGTCTGTTTTGTGACCAATTATATGCTTGATTTTGGAGAAGGTACCCTGAGGTGCTGAGAAGAAGGTATCTTTTGCTTTAGGATGAAATGTTATATATATATATATATATATATATATATATATATATATATATATATATATATATATATATCTGTTAAATCCATTTGGTCCAAAGCTTCAATTAGTTTTATTGTGTCTCTGTTTAGTTTTTATTTCCCTGATTGGGCCCTTGGAGAGAGTGGGGTACTGAAGTCACCCACAATTATTGTGTGAGGTGAAATGTGTACTTTGAGCTTTAGTAAAGTTTTTTTTATGAATGAGGATGCCCTTGCATTTGGAGCATAGATGTTCAGAATTGAGAGATCTTCTAGGTAGATTGTTTCCTTTGATGAGTATGAAGTGTCCTTCCATGTCTTTTTTGATGACTTTTGGTTGAAAGCCAATTTTATCCTATATTAGAATGGCTACTCCAGCTTATTTCTTGAGTCCATCTGCTTGGAAAATGGTTTTCCAGTCTTTTACTCTGAGGTAGAGTTTGTCTTTGACACTGAGATATGTTTCCTGAATGCAGTAAAATGTTTCGCTTTATGTATCCAGTCTGTTAGTTTATGTCTTTTTATTGGAAATTGAGTCCATTGATGTTAAGAGATATTAAAGAATAGTGATTGTTGCTTCCTGCTATTTTTGATGTTATTTTTATGTTTGAGTGGTTATCTTCTTTTGAGTTTGTTAAAAGAAGATTACTATCTTGCTTTTACTAGGGTGCGGCTGCCCTCCTTGTGTTTGCATTTTCCATCTATTATCCTTTGTAGGGCTGGATTTGTGGAAAGATATTTTGTAAATATGGTTTTATCATGGAATATCTTGGTTTCTCCATCTATTATGATTGAGAGTTTTTCTGTGTATAGTAGTCTGGGCTGGCATTTGTGTTCTTGTAGAGTCTGTATGAGATCTGTCCTGGATCTTCTTGCTTTCATGGTCTCTGGTGAGAAGTCTGGTGTAATTCTGATAGGTCTTCCTTTATATGTTACTTGGCCTTTATCTCCTATTTTTTTATTTTAATATTCTTTCTTTGTTTAGTACATTTGGTGTTTTGATTATTATGTAACAGATGGTATTTCTATTCTGTTCTATTCTGTTTGGAGTTCTATATGCTTCTTATATGTTCATGGGCATCTCTCTCTTCAGGTTAGGGAAGGGTTCTTCTATAATTTTGTTGAATATATTTAGTGGCCCTTCAAGAAGTAAATCTTCGATCTCTTCTATACCTATAATCTTCAGCTTTGGTCTTCTCATTGTGTCCTGGATTTCCTGGATGTTTTGGCTTACACGTTTTTTTGCATTTTGCATTTTATTTGACTGTTGAGTCAATGGTTTTTATGTTATCTTTGGCACCTGAGATTCTTTCTTCTATCTCTTGTATTCTGTCGTTGATGCTTGCATTTATGACTCCTCTTTCTAAGGTTTTCTATCTCCAGAGTTGTTGCCCTTTGTGCTTTCTTAGTTGTTTCTACTTCCGTTTTTAGATCCTGGGTGGTTTTATTCAGTTCCGTCACTTGTTTGTTTGTGTTCTCCTGTATTTCTTTAAGTGATTTTTGTGTTTCCTCTTTATGGACTTCTACCTGTTGACCCTTGTTCTCCTATATTTCTTTAAGTAATTTTTTGTGTTTCTTTTTCAAGGGTTTCTACCTGTTGACTCATGTTCTCCTGTAATTCTTTAGGGGAGTTGTTTTTTCCATCTTGAAATCCTCTATCAGCATCATGAGATGTGATTTTAAATCCAAATCTTGCTTTTCTGGTGTGTTAGAGTACCCAGGACTTGCTGTTGTGGAAGAACTTGGTTCAGATGGTGCCCTGTTGCCTTGGTTTCTGTTGGTAATATTTTTGTGTTTGAATTTTCTATCTGGTTATCTCTGGTGTTAGTTGGTGTTGCTCTCTCTGACTGTGGCTTATCTGTTATGTAAGCCTCTGTCTCTGTGCTCCTAGGAGACCTATTCTTTCTGTGTACAGAGGTATGTAAGTACTTCTGGGAGACCTGTAATCTTGTGGATGTATTTGAGTATGTATCTCTGTGGCCCTGATCAACTCTGTGTGCAGGGAGAAATTGGAAGACTCCTGTCTCAGTCTGCTCCTAGGCTCTTATGTCCTCAGTGTTTCCATTTGTTTCCTCTGAGTAGCAGGAGTGGTCCTCGCTGTACTCTCTTGCCTCTATGCATTCCTGAGTGGTTAGCTACCCCCTTGTGTCACTTGGATTTGGTATGTGGTGGCAGAGGATGAACACAAGCTGGAGACAGATACTAGATGGCTTTTGCCAGAGGGCTCCTGGAGTGATCCTCTGAGTGGTGGGCATGGTTCTACCTGTGTAGAATGGTCTCTCTGCACTCCTGGGTGGTTAAGCTGCTTCCCTGTACCACTTGGATATGTTGAACTGTGCCAGAGGATCTTTTAACTTTTTTAACCTTTATTTGTTGATCTATAGGATCCAATAATTCTTTAGATCTTCTCTTTCCACTATTTCATGGTTATCTGTACTGGGGCCTGTTCTAAAGGAACCACTCCCTGTATACATTTTTTTCTTTGCCCTTTTCCCACAAGTCATGGCTCCACCATTAAATTCCTTGTGTTCCAGTGACCCACTTGCTCCAACAAGACCATACTTCCTAATCCTTTTGTAACTGTTCCACGTACTGGGTCTTGCTTTTAATATTGAATTCGGGACATAAAAAACATTGGTTGATTGAGACAGGATCCCTGGAACTCACTAAGTTTTTTTTTAAACATTTATTTATTATTATATTTAAGCACACTGTAGCTGTCTTTAGACACACCAGAAGAGGGCGGCATCAGATCTCATTACAGATGTTTGTGAGCCACCATGTGGTTGCTGGGATTTTTGAACTCAGGACCTCTGGAAGAGCAGTCAGTGCTCTTAACCGCTGAGCCGTATCTCCAGCCCCCAAAATGTGTAGCCCAGGCTGGCATCAAATTCGTGATCCTCCTGCCTCTGCCTCCTTCAGCAAATCCTACCAGCATGTGCCACCACTACCGGCTCACTATGTTTTTTTATGTTTACCACTTTACTCTTTAATTTTCAATGATAATTGTCAATTTTAACATGTTTTTCTATATATTTCCTCTATTTTATCAGAAATATTTTCCATGTAAATCTTCAATTTTATCATAAAATGTCTAAAATAATAAACCTTCCCCTCATAAAACTACAAACACATTGTAAATGTAGAGTAGTTTAATGTCCTTTAGAAAACATCCTTTTAGTATCTCAAACCTAAATATGATAACCATTGATAATCTTTTAATTGATCTTAATAGAAATTCAAAGAACACAAAATATCTCTTTACATGAGGTACTTTCTGCTCATCTGCCATGGAGCACACACCTTTAAGTGACTTCCAACAATTAGAGGTAGAGTCAGGCTGGCCTCTATTAATTTAATCTACATAGTGAGTTCCAGGGATCCTGTCTCAACCAACTAACCAACTAAACAACCAATCAAATGAATAAACATTCTCCATGGAAGAATACACCAATTTAATATGCAACACAAAATTATAAGCCCTGTAATCATATACAAACAAATAACATTATCTGAAAAATCTGAAATTGTATACTGTGTGCAATACCATAATGGTGAATGAAATTTCTGTAAGTACATGGACGGTGGTTTTGGCAAAAACATTATGCCCAGAATAAGTATCTACTCCAAAATGAACAAAATATTTCCTTACTGCAGAGAACATGGTCCAATATATTCAACCTGCCCACAAGTTGGGAGTTTCCTACCCTAGAGAGTTGTGCTATATCTGGAGTTAGATGTTAGATTCTGTTGTTGGCATACCTGAAATTCAGCTTCAGCTGTACCCAGGTCAGCCTTGGTGAATGAAAGTTCATGTGGATGAGCACATATATGCATAACCCCCATCTCTGCCACCATGGCCACTTAGTTTCTATAATCACTGAACAATGACAGGGATGGTTGAAGAAAAATGTTGCCTATATATAGAAAGTGTCATCTTATCCACTTGAGGATTGAACCTCTCCTCACATATAATCATCTTTTGATAAGCAGTTACATGTGACACAAATGCCTTCACATCCTTTGCCCATTTGGAGATATTTATCCACATACTTCTCAAACAGATGTCTTCCTCATCGATTTTCTAATCATGATCTTTCCAAGTCCCATGAGTCACTGACCAATTATCTATCAGGTGATTTCTTCTTCCAACCTTTAATACAATGTGTTATACCCTAAGGTCTACTGACTGAAGATTTCCTTTCTCCAGTGCCTTTCAGTGTTGTTGCAGAAAGGGGCTTTAATTCTGCAGTTGTTCCATGTTTGTGTGGTACCTGCACAACATGCAGAAACATCAATGAACTAGGTCCTAGTCATCTCTTCCTCAGTCAACATATCATAGGGAACACCCCATGAGGTTATGGGTGCATATTTGGCAGCAACTGCATTGTAACAGGAATAGAAACTAAAGGCATTTGGGAAACCTCTTCATGTAGCTTGTTTGTGTATTCAGGAACTGCTTGGGCCTAAATAAGTATAGACAACTACCATTTAATAATAGATTGCTTTTTTTGCCTGTTTTATTTTCTGAATTTGTGGGTCTGATACTCCCAAGCACATGATGGTCATTTCAGTTTGCATGTTAAATTGATAGGCTATTGTCAAATGTTCAATTTCCCCTATGACCCAATAACAGGCCCAGAGTAGTACTTGAAAAGGAGAATATTTGTTATAGTCTTGTTCCTTAATCCAAATGGTCTCTTCTGAAGAAGACAGTACCCAGTCTCATGTTCTGACCAGAGAGAATTAAAGGGAAATATGGTTGGATGCACCACCCCTGAATCTTTCAAGTACTTGATGATGGCATTATTTTTGCAATTCCTCCAAGAATAAAATTCCATTATTTATTAACAATTTCTTTGGATAGTCAATTCTAAAGAATTTAGAATTTGGTTCTGGGGATCGAGTGCACTGAGGATACAGGTACCCAGGGTCCACCCAGTATAACATCGCTTGGGACACAGCCTGTTGGGCTTCCAGCTGCACCCAAGAGCAGGGCAGCTCTGCGGATGTCTGGGAGCCAGCTCTGCTATGGGCTATCTCCCCTGCAGAGTGATCTGCACCAAGAGAGTGCAGAGTGAATTCCACCATCTTTGCTCCAGCAACAGGGCAATTGGGACCTCAAGGCACAGGGACAGTCAGGCATAATATCGCTTGGGTCTCGGGCTGCTTGTGTGCACCCTGCTCCCAAGAGCTCAGCAGGTCTGCTGTGGTAATTCTGCCCTGCAGAGAGACCCCACACTCTGGAAGAGATTACACCAGCAGAGGGAGGGAGCCTACCAGCCTCCCCTTCGTGACCTCTGCTCCAGGAATCCACTATGCTGAGCCTTGGATGTGTAGGGATTCCCCAATAAAACATCACTTGGGGGAAGGCCCATCAGGGATCCAAAGCCACTCAGGAGCAGGGCAGGCCCAAGAAATCGGTGCCAGGGGAATCCCGGTAATCCAAGGGGGTCAGAAATAGCCTTGCAAGCTCACAGGAGGTCCAATCAACAGCCAGTGATATCAGGGCCAACTAACACCAGAGGTAACCAGATGGCAAAAGGCAAAGGTAGGAACGTTACTAAGAGAAATCAAAGTAAAATGGCACCATTTGAACCCAACTCTCCAACAGCAGCAAGTCCTGGATACCCCACCACACCCAAAAGACAAGATTTGAATTTAAAATGACTTCTCATGATGCTATTAGAAGATTTCAAGAAGGACACAAAAAAATCTCATAAGGAATTACAGGAGAACATGAATCAATGGTTAGAAGCCCTTACATAGGAAACACAAAAATCGCTTAGAGAAATACAGGAGAACTTGGGTCAAAAGGCAGAAATCCTGAAAGAGGAAATGCAAAAATATCTTAAAGAAATACAGGAAAATACAAACAAACAAGTGAAGGATCTCAGCAAATCCATCCAGGATCTAAAAAAGGAAGTAGAAACGACTAAGAAATCACAAAGGGAGACAACTTTGGAGATACAAAACTTTGGGAAGAAATCAGGAGTCATAGATGCAAACATCAACAGTAGAATACAAGAGATGGAAGAAAGAATCTCAGGTGCTGAAGATACCATAGAAAGCATCGACTCAACAGTCAAAGAAAATGCAAAATGCAAAAAACATGTAACCCAAAACATCCAGGAAATCCAGGACACAATGAGAAAACCAAACCTAAGGATTATAGGTATAGATGAGAGTGAAGATTTGCAACTTAAAGGGCCAGTAAATATCTTCAACAAAATTGTGGAGGAAAACTTTCCTAACCTAAAGAGAGAGATGCCTATGAACATACAAGAAGCCTACAGAACTTCAAACAGACTGGACCAGAACAGAAATACCTCCCGTCACATAATAATCAAAACATCAAATGTACTAAACAAAGAAAAAGAATATTAAAAGCAGTAAGAGCAAAAGGACAATTAACATATAAAGGAAGACCTATCCGAATCACATCAGACTTGTCACCAGAGACTATGAAAGCCAGAAGATCCTGGGCAGATCTCATAGAGACACTAAGAGAACACAAATGCCAGTCTAGACTACTATACCCAGCAAAACTCTCAATCACCATAGATGGAGAAACCAAGATATTCCATGATAAAGCCAAATTTTCACAATATCTTTCCACAAACCCAGCCCTGCAAAGGATAATAGGTGGAAACCTCCAATACAAGGAGAGAAACAACACCCTGGAAAAAACGAGATAGTAACCTTGTTGCATCAAACCCAAAAGTAGATAATCACTCAAACATAAAGATAGCATCAAGAATAGCAGGTGGCAATAATCACTACTCCTTAATCTTTCTTAATATCAATGGTCTCAATACCCCAATAAAAAGACATAGACTAACAGACTGGATACATAAACAGGACCCACATTTTGCTGCATGGAGGAAATGCACCTCAGTGTCAAATACAGACACTACCTCAGAGTAAAAGGCTGGAAAGCAATTTTACAAGCAAATGGTCCCAGGAAACGAGCCGGAGTAGCCATCCTAATATCAGATAAAATTGACTTTCAACCTAAAGTCCTCAAAAAAGACACAGAAGGACACTACATACTGATCAAAGGAAAAATCCACCAAGAAGAACTCTCAATTCAGAGTATCTATGCTCCAATTGCAAGGGCATCTTCATTCGTAAAAGAAACTTTACTAAAGCTCAAAGCACACATCGAACCTCAAACAATAATAGTGGGAGACTTCAGCACCCTGCTGACTGAAATGAATCATTCAGGAAAGCAGAAACTAAACAGGGACACAGTGAATCTAATTGAAGCCTTGGACCGAATGGAACTAACAGATATATATATATATATATATATATATATAACATTTCATCCTAAAGCAAAACAATACACCTTCTTCTCAGAACCTCAGGGTAGCTTCTCCAAAATCAACCATATGATTGGTCACAAAACAGACCTCAACAGATATAAGAAGATCGAACTAATCCCATGCCTCCAGTCAGATCACTATGGAATAAGGGTGGTCTTCAATGGCAACAAAAACAACAGAAAACCCACATACACATGGAGGCTGAACAATGCTCTACTCAATGATAACATGGTCAAGGAGGAAATAAAGAAAGAAATCAAAGACTTTTTAAAATTTAATGAAAATGAAGGCACAACATACCCTAATTTATGGGACACAATGAAAGCGGTGCTAAGAGGAAAATTCATAGCCTTGAGTGCTGCCAAAAATAAATGGGAGAAAGCATACACTAGCAGCTTAATGGCAAACCTGAAAGCCCTGGAACAGAAAGAAGCAAATACACCCAAGAGGAGTAGAAGGCAGGAAATCATCAAACTCAGGGCTGAAATCAATCAAGTAGAAACAAATAAAGCCATACAAAGAATCAACAAAACTAGTAGTTGGTTCTTTTAGAAAATCAACAAGATAGATAAGCCCTTAGCCAGACTAGCCAGAAGGCACAGAGACAGTATCCAAATTAACAAAATCAGAAATGAAAAGGGAGAGATAACAACAGAAATTGAGAAAATTCAAAAAATCATCAGATTCTACTACAAAAGCCTGTGTTCAACACAACTAGAAAATCTCGAGGAAATGGACAATTTCCTAGACAGATACCAAATACCAAAATTAAATCAGTATCAAATAGACCATCTAAACCGTCCTATAACCCCCGAAGAAATAGAAGTCGTCATTGGAAATCTTCCAACCAAAAAAAGCACAGGTCCAGATGGTTTTAGTGCAGAATTCTATCAGACCTTCAAAGAAGACCTAACACCAATACTCTTCAAACTATTCCACAAAATAGAAACAGAAGGAACAGTACCCAACTCATTCTATGAAGCCACAATTACACTAATACCAAAGCACACAAAGATCCGACAAAGAAAGAGAATCTCAGGCCAATCTCTCTTATGAATATCGATGCAAAAATACTCAATAAAATTCTTGCCAACCAAATCCAAGAACACCTCAAAACGATCATTCACCACGATCAAGTAGGTTTCAACCCAGGGATGCAGGGATGGTTCAATATAAGGATGTCCATCAATGTAATCCACTACATAAACAATCTCAAAGAAAAAAACCACATGGTCATTTCATAAGATGCTGAGAAAGCATTTGACAAAATTCAGCATCCTTTCATGCTAAAGGTCTTGGAAAGATCAGGAATTCAAGGCCCATATCTAAACATAGTAAAAATAATTTACAGCAAACCAGTAGCCAGCATCAATCTAAATGGAGAGAAACTTGAAGCAATCCCACTAAAATCAGGGACTAGACAAGGCTGCCCTCTCTCTCCATATCTTTTCAATATAGTACTTGAAGTTCTAGCTAGAGCAATTAGACAACAAGAGGAGGTCAAAGGGATACAAATTAGAAAGGAAGAAGTCAAACTATCACTATTTGCAGACAATATGATAGTATACTTAAGCGACCCAAAGAACTCCACCAGAGAACTCCTACAGCAGATAAACAACTTCAGCAAATTGACCAGATATAAAATTAACTCAATCAAGTCAGTAGCCTTCCTGTACTCAAAGGATAAGCAGGCTGAGAAAGAAGTAAGAGAAATGATACCCTTCACGATAGCCACAAACCATATAAAGTATCTTGGTGTGACTCTAACCAAACAAGTGAAAGATCTGTATGACAAGAACTTCAAGTCTCTGAAGAAAGAAATTGAAGAAATTGAAGAAGATGGAAAAATCTGCCATGCTCATGGATTGGCAGGATTAATATAGTAAAAATGACCATCTTGCCAAAAGCAATATACAGATTCAACGCAATCCCCATCAAAATCCCAACTCAATTCTTCATAGAGTTAGAAAGAGCAATTCAAAAATTCACCTGGAGATAAGTGCAAGGGGTAAGCTCAATTCCAAGTGGATCAAGGACCTCCACATAAAACCAGACACACTGAAACTAATAGAAAGGAAACTAGGGAAGAACTTTGAACATATTGGCACAGGGGAGAATTTCCTGAATAGAACTCCAGTAGCTTATGTTCTAAGATCAAGGATTGACAAATGGGACCTCATTAAATTACAAAGTTTTTGCAAGGCAAAAGACACTGTCAAAAAGACAAAGCGGCAACCAACTAACTGAAAAATGATCTTTACCAACCCTATATCCGACAGAGGGCTAATATCCAATATATACAAAGAACTCAAGAAGTTAAACTCCAGAGAGGCAAGTAACCCTATTAAAAAATGGGGTACAGAGCTAAACAAAGAGTTCTCACCTGAAGAATATCTAATGGCTGAGAAGCACCTAAAGAAACGTTCCTAGGCAAATGGTTAGAACTTGAAAATATCATCCTTTTTTTTTTATTTTTTATTTAATTTACATTCCAAATCATTTCCCCTTTCCCGTTTCCTCCCTCCCCGAAAGTCCCATAAGCCCCCTTCCCTCCCTCTTTTCTCCATTCAACCCCCTCTCGTTTCTCTGTCCTGGCGTTCCCCTACATCCAGTCTTTCCAGGACCAGGGGTCTCTCCTTCCATCTTCTTAGAAATCTATTGCTATGCGAATTGTGTCTAGGGTATTCCGAGATTCTGGGTTAATATCCCCTTATCAGTGACTGCATACCATGTGTGTTCTTTTGTGATTGGGTTACCTCACTAAGGATGATATTTTCAAGTTCTGACCATTTGCCTAGGAATTTCGTGAATTCGTTGTTTTTAATTGCAGAGTAGTATTCCATTGTGTAGATATACCACATCTTCTGAATCCATTCCTCCGTTGAGGGACATCTGGGTTCTTTCCAGCTTCTGGCTATTATAAATAAGGCTGCTATGAACATAGTGGAGCATGTGTCCTTATTGCATGCAGGTAAAGCCTCTGGGTATATGCCCAGGAGTGGTATAGCCAGATCCTCTGGGAGTGTCATGCCCAGTTTTCGGAGGAACCGCCAGACTGCTTTCCAGAGTGGTTGTACCAGATTGCAATCCCACCAGCAGTGGAGGAGTGTTCCTCTTTCTCCACTTCCTTGCCAACAACTGCTGTCTCCTGTGTTTTTGATCTTAGCCATCCTGACTGGTGTGAGATGGAGTCTCAGGGTTGTTTTGATTTGCATTTCCCTAATGACTAAGGATGATGAACATCTCTTTAGGTGCTTCTCAGCCATTAGATATTCTTCAGGTGAGAACTCTTTGTTTAGCTCTGTACCCCATTTTTTTGTTTTGTTTTGTTTTTATTTATTTTATTTTATTTTTTTTAATTTACATTCCAAATCATTTCCCCTTTCCCGTTTCCTCCCTCCCCATGTACCCCATTTTTTAATAGGGTTACTTGCCTCTCTGGAGTTTAACTTCTTGAGTTCTTTGTATATATTGGATATTAGCCCTCTGTCGGATGTAAGGTTGGTAAAGATCATTTCCCAGTTAGTTGGTTGCCGCTTTGTCTTTTTGACAGTGTCTTTTGCCTTGCAAAAACTTTGTAATTTCATGAGGTCCCAATTGTCTATTCTCGTTCTTAGAGCATAAGCTATTGGAGTTCTGTTGAGGAAATTCTCCCCTGTGCCCATATGTTCAAGGTTGTTCCCTAGTTTCCCTTCTATTAATTTCAGTGTGTCTGGTTTTATGTGGAGATCCTTGATCCACTTGGAATTGAGCTTAGTGCAAGGAGATAAGAATGGGTCAATTTGCATTCTTCTGCATGTTGACCTCCAGTTGAGCCAGCACCATTTGTTGAAAAGGCTATCTTTTTTCCACTGGATGGTTTTAGCTCCTTTGTCAAAGATCAAGTGACCATAGGAGTGTGGATTCATATCTCGGTCTTCAATTCTGTTCCATTGATCTACATACCTGTCACTGTACCAATACCATGCGGTTTTTACCACTATTGCTCTGTAGTACAGCTTGAGGTCCGGGATACTGATTCCCCCAGAGGTTCTTTTACTCTTGAGATCATCCTTAGTGAGGTAACCCAATCACAAAAGAACACACATGGTATGCAGACACTGATTAAGGGATTTTAACCCAGAATCTCGGAATACCCTAGACACAATTCGCATATCAATAGATTTCCAAGAAGATGGAAGGAGAGACCCGTACCTGGAAAGCCTGGATGTAGGGGAATGCCAGGATGCAGAAGCAAGAGGGGGTTGAATGGGGAAAAGAGGGAGGGAAGGGGGCTTATGGGACTTTCGGGGAGGGAGGAAACAGGAAAAGGGAAAATATTTTGTATGTAAATAAAGTAAAAACTTAGAAAATAAAAAAAAAAAGAAAAATTCATCTGGAATAGCAAAAATCCCAGAATTGCTAAAACTATCTCAAGAGTCAAAGAACTTCTGGGGGAATCAATTTCCCAGGCCTCAAGCTGTACTACAGAACAATATTTTTAAAAACTCCATGGTATTGGTACAGTGACAGGCATGTAGATCAATGTTACAGAATTGAAGACCCCAAAATGAATCCACACTCCTTTGGTCACTTGATCTTTCACAAAGGAGCTTAAACCATCCAGTGGAAAAAAGATAGCCTTTTCAACAAATGGTGCTGGTTCAACTGGAGGTCAACATGCAGAAGAATGCAAATTGACCCATTCTTATCTCTTTGCACTAAGCTCAATTCCAAGTGAATCAAGGACCTCCACATAAAACCAGACACACTGAAACTAATAGAAAGGAAACTAGGGAAGAACCTTGAACATATGGGCACAGGGGAGAATTTCCTGAATAGAACTCCAATAGCTTATGCTCTAAGATCAAGAATTGACAAATGGGACCTCATAAAATTGCAAAGTTTCTGTAAGGCAAAAGACACTGTCAAAAAGACAAAGCAGCAACCAACTAACTGAAAAATGATCTTTACAAACCCTACATCTGACAGAGGGTTAATATCCAATATATATACAAAGAACTCAAGAAGTTAAACTCCAGAGAACCAAGTTACCCTATTAAAAAATTGGGTACAGAGCTAAACAAAGAGTTCTCACCTGAAGAATATCTAATGGCAGAGAAGCACCTAAAGAAATGTTCATCATCCTTAATCATTAGGGAAATGCAAATCAAAACAACCCTGAGATTCCACCTCACACCAGTCAGAATGGCTAAGATAAAAAACACAGGAGACAGCAGTTGTTGGAGAGGATGTGGAGAAAGAGGAACACTCCTCCACTGCTGGTGGGATTGCAAGCTGGTACAACCACTCTGGAAAGCAGTCTGGTGGTTCCTCAGGAATCTGGGCATAACACTCCTGGAGGATCCTGTTTTACCACTCCTGGGCATATGCCCAGAGTCTTCCCCGGCATGCAATAAGGACACATGCTCCACTATGTTCATAGTAGCCTTATTTATAATAGCCAGAACCTGGAAATATCCCAGATGTTACTCAATGGAGGAATGGATTCAGAAGATGTGATATATTTACATAATGGAATACTACTCTGCTATTAAAAACAATGAACTCATGAAATTCGTAGGCAAATGGTCAGAACTTGAAAATATCATCCTTAGTGAGGTAACCCAATCACAAAAGAACAGACATGGTATGCAATCACTGATAAGGGGATTTTAACCCAGAATCTATCTCGGAATACTGTAGTCACAATTTGCATATCAATATATTTCCATGAAGATGAAAGGAGAGACCCCTGGTCCTGGAAAGACTGGATGTAGAGGAATGCCAGGACAGAGAAGCAAGAGGCGTTGAATGGAAAAAAGAGGGAGGGAAGGGGGCTTATGGGACTTTCGGGGAGGGAGGAAATGGGAAAGGGGAAATGATTTGTAATGTGAATAAAAAAACTTAGAAAATAAAAAAAAATGGGCAAATGGAAGGAAAAGGAAGTTCTTTCTGCTCATCTGCCATGGAGCACACACCATTAAGTAACTTCCAACAATTCGAGGTAGAGTCAGGCTGGCCTCTATTAATTATACCTACATAGTGAGTTCCAGGGATCCTGTCTCACCCAAACAACCAACTAAACAACCAATAAAATGAATAAACATTCTTCAGGGATGAATACACCAATTTAATAGGCAATACAAAACTATCAGCCCTGAAATCATACACATACAAATAACATTACATGAAAAATCTGAAATGATTATTTATACAATAGTCACACACACAAACACCTACACATATACAAACATACACACACACACACACACACACACACACTCACACAGACATAGCTTATGTACACACATACACTCAAGAGACCATGTGTTTGAAATAGAATAGAATAGAGGTGGAGTCTAATGGAAGGAGATGAATAAAAAAGAGAATTAAAGTAATGTAAGTATATTTTAATCTTAAAAAAATACAAACAACATCAAATTTTTTAAAAACAACCAAACCAAAAGTAAATTGTATAGGTAAAGAAACTACCAACTAAGTGGCTAGATAGTTATAGGATGGAACCTAATCATTTCCAGTCACTCTTCACACAAGGGGTGATATCAGCAGCAGTAGTTCTCAAGAATTCTAATGTGGAGATTGTTTAATACATCACCTCATGTTGTAGTGACCTCACAGCCATGAAACTAGTTTAACTTATACTTCATAACCATAATTTTGCTAGTGCTGTGGGTTGTATTATAATATCCTATGGCATAGAATATTTCCAATGGGATCTCAGCCCACATGGTAAGAATGACTGAGACATGGTATATAAAGGATTATAAAGTTAAACAACTTAAAACCCTAACTGCCAATCAGTAAATGGGCCAAAAGAATAAAACTGACTACTCTCAAAAATATATAATTTTCCTACAAATACATTTATAGAAATATTTAACATTCTTAGCCATCAGGGAAACACATTAAAATTACTATGATATTCTATCTTATGCCAAAACAAAACAAAACAAACGAAACCCAAACACACAAAGGAATGTGGAGAGAGAGGAACACTTACTGTAAGTGATCATACACTCTTGTTAGTCCACTATGGAAATATACATGGCACTTCTCTTGAGACTCAAAATTGAATTACATTTTGAACCAGATATCACTCTAAGACATGTGTTTAACATGCTCTGATCTACTATAAAGGGACATGAATCCATTCAGGTTGGTGTTGGCAGCTTTCACAATAACAAGGAAATGGGAACATCCTAGGAGTATCCACCAATTGATGAATGAATCATGAAGCCATGACCTACATACACTGAGATTCTACTTAGGTGTAAAGAAAAAGGGAAAGTTGGCATTAAAGGATGATGGTTAGAAGTGTAAAATATCTTTCAAAGTGAGTTAATGTAGGCCCAGTATACAATTGCCATGAATTCTTTTTCATTAGTGTATCCAAGATTAAAACACATATTTCGATGTTAGTAAGTGGATAGAGTATAGAATGCAGAATGTTAGGGTTTTAGTTAGAGTTATTTATTTAGTTAGTTTTCTTCTTATTCATTTACATCCCACTCACTGACCCCCTCCTGATTCCCCTTTCCCAAAATCCTTCACATCATCTCCCTCCTCTTCTCCTCTGTGAAGGTAGTGGCTCCCCTTGGTATTGCTCCATTCTCTGTGAGGCTGCCTGGGCTCTTCTTCTCCCACTGAGCCCAGATAAGGCAGCCCAGCTTGAAGAACCTATCCCATATAGGCAACAGCTTTTGGGATAGCAGGAACCTGTCTTCATGAGAAACAATTCTTTGCCCTAAGATCTCCTGGGAAGGAATTAAAACTAATATCCCAAGATCCTCGAGCTGTCTGAAGAAGTGCTGTTCTCTGGCCTTTGGAGGCTGTTTTGTTCTTCACTGTGGGACAATCACAGTGATGTTTCTGTTGCGGAGCTTCCAAAAATAATCAACAGCAATCACTATGCCTCGGCAACTAAAGAACTCTTTCAGACCATGGGTAATTGCAACATCACTGTCGTCTATAACAATAGGCTTCAAATCATCTCTCGCTGGTTCATTTTTTAAGTCTAGCTTATATGGTATTTTCAAGATATCTTGAAATCTTTGAACTTTGGTAAATGAGGAATAGTTATGATCAGAGGATCTTGCCAAACGTGCATCAGTATCTGAAGTTCGGAGGTGAGGCAGCAGCTGTGGGGAGATTTGGGGATCTTTTGGCTTGAGTAGAGGACAACTATAACAACCTGAATGGTTTTCCCTGTCAAGCCTCCTATTACTTGGATGCGAAGTTTCTGTTTGCTGTTGAAAACCATTTTCAGGCCCCTGTTCCAGAGTTACTGGTAAAGATTTTGCCGCTGGTAGACTTGCCTCAGTTTCCTTAAGAGTTGGTTATGTTCGTTCAATGGGTTGTCTATCTTGATCCACAGTTTTATATGGAACCTGGAGTCCACAACCAAACACTTCCTGTTCTCTTACTTCCTCTGTGGATTGTCTCTCAAGCCTTGTAATATCATTGATACTTTCTCTGTTAGTATATCTATTTCTTGTTGTTGAATAACTAGCTTTTCAACCTTTTTTGAGATAATTTCTAGTTGTACAGTTCTTTTATCAAGTTTTTCTGAGACAAAATGAATAAAGATTGCAATTGAAAATTGAAGGATGCTTATACCCGCAATCACAATCGAGATCATTAAGGGAAAGGCTTTTTCAATCTAGGATCTTCAACCCTAACCCTTGTATGTGAGGGATCAGAACTGTAGTTTTCCACTTTTAATGCAGTCAGAGTCTGCCTATACAATTAAAATTGTCTTTTGTGTTGGTTTATTTTGACTCACCTTCTTCGAGGCTCCTGCTTTGTTCCTTGCTCTGGGTTTGAGGCTCCTGTGGCTCCAGGGTTTCAGAAGGTCTCTGGCCACCCTGCAGAACTTGAAAAAATGATTCTTCTTCTGGAGATAACCCTAGTAAATATCTCTTCTGGAACTTTCTGTCAGAGGACTCCTGTACTCTGTTTCTTGAAATGTTGTTGGTCTTGATAGCCAATCAATCAAGTTGGGATTGGACCAGATATAAACCAACCAGGCTCAAGGGATGTATCTTCTATTTGCCAGATGACATTATTGTCTCTGAGGCTTATTTTGAAGAATTTCTTGTTCCTCCTGAATTCTGGCTGGCTGGTTCAACTCCAATACCTCTTCAAAATGCCTGATTCATTCTAGCCTCTCCAAAGTTCTCAGGCAATTGTTCTGCTTGGCCTTAAATTAACTCTGTCAATTGTCCTAGGCTTCTGACTACTTCTGATTCCCTGTCTTGAACAGTCTCTGCACAAACTCACAAAAAAGCTTAATTACAGTGCAATGCACTCTGACAATGCTCTCCTAACTCCATTCAATTCCACTGACTGAAGAGAACTCTCTCTTCTGGTGCTGTGCTTATATAGGGTTTCTCCAGAGAGGTGGGTGAAACCCACCCTATCTCTGACACACCCTGTGAGATCTAATCTATCAATTTGATAAGGTTTTTTTGGGGATTAAAGGTGTGTCTAAGGGTTTGTCTGTATTTTACCAGGATCACAAAGACTCTGACAATCCTGGACGTGGTCAGAGCAGTCATATTGCTGGATTATATTCCCTCTACAATGGGGCCAGAAGAGTTGGAAGTTTTTTCCTGACTTGATGCTTGTTGTGCTGACCAAAGCCATTTTATTCTAAAGACCCATAAAAATAAAATGCAATCCAATTAAATCAGCTCTAGACACCTAAATACTTGAGAAAAAGAGACAGAGATTTGAGTTACACCATTCCACAGGTGACTATGAGGAAATATGCCCACAGTCTTGGCCTTAGTCCCATGGTACAGGCAAGCCATAGATACACAGAGACCTTCCTCCCACTGTACAACTCTGTTGTAGAATATTTGATGACACTGTGAATCCTCAAATTGTGTGTTTCCTGGAAAAACCTGTTTGTAGTTGTGGCATGCCTCAGACTTAGCAGACACCTTTAATCCCTCTGTGTAGAATACAGACATGCTCTTAGAACCCATCTTGAATTCCCAAATTTTGAAGGTTACATTGAATCTTTAATGATTATTAGCAATCATTCACTTTTATTTGTTCAACATGGAAATTTATGTGGTGCTCCTCTTAAGACTCAAAATAGAGCTACATTCTGAACCAGAATTTCACTTTAAGATATGTGACTACAGTGCTCTGTATCGACTATAAAAGGAAGACACACACATTCCTGTTGATGTTGGCAGCTTTCACAATACTAGGAAATGGGAACATCCTAGGAGTGTCTATAAATAGATGAATGAATCCTGAAGGCATGGCACATATACACTGGGATTCTACTTATGTGTAAAGGAAAAGGGAAACTTGGCATTAAAGGATCATGAGTAGAATTGTAAAATATCCTTCAAAGTGAGTTAATGTAGGCACACAATACAATTGCCATAAGTTCTCCCTTGTTTGTATATCCAAGGTTAAGACAGTTATTTATATGGTAGAAAGTATGGATAGAGGGCAAAATATTACTGGTTTAGTTAGAGTTTAGTTTTTATTTATTTAGTAGTTTATTTATTTATTTACTTACTTTTCTACTTATTCATTTACATCCCACTCACTGACTCCCTCCTTGTCACCCCATCCTACAATACTTCAACAATCATCCTCCCCTTCTCCTCTCTGTCGGTGTGTGTGGGGGGGTCCCATTGCTACTCCCTCATCCTGGCACAACTAGTCTCTGTGAGGTTCTACTCTTCCTCTCCCACTGAGGCCAGACAAGGCAGCCCAGCTGGAAGGGTATATTCCATGTTGGCAACAGCTTTTGGAATAGCACTCTGTTCAATCATTCAGGACTCATTTTAAGGCCAAGGTGCACATCTGCTACATATATTAGGGGAGGCCTAGACCAAGCTGTGGACTCTTTTGCTTGGTGGTTCAGTCTCCTACATGAAGTCCACAACTTAAAATAGTTCCACTTCATGTGGGAAAACATATTCAATCACCACATTTACAAGAACAACCATGAGATGTAAAAGAATAGACTTTCCTAATCAGAGTTGTTGAAGGCAAGGGAACACATGTGATATGATCACTTAAGAGGAACTACTGTGGTGGGAAGAAAACAGCAAAAAGCAGTTAAATCCTGGAGATGGTACAGAGATGGACAGGAAGGAATATTCAACCAACACTATGACAACTGAATACAATAAGAAAATTTATTACTTTATCTGCTCACTAAAATAAATACACAAAGAAGAAAACATTTTCACTTAAAAACATTCTTTTTTATTGAATATATTCTTCATTTACATTTCAAATGTTATTCCCTTCTTGGTTTCCTCCCCTTGCAGAAAACTCCCAACCCATCCTCCCTCCCCATGCCTCCATGAGGATGTCCCTCCATGGAACCCATTCCCACCTAACTCCCTTGATTTCACCATGCTGGGGCATCTATTCAGCCTTAATAGGACCAAGGATCTCTTCTCCCATTGATGCCCAACAAGGCATTCCTCCTCCACAAATGCAGCTGGAACCTTGCATACCCCTTGACTGATGGCTTAGTCTCTGGGAGCTCTGGGAGGTCTGGTTGGCCTATATCCTCTTTCTTCCCATGAGGCTGCACACTCCTCAGCTCCTCCAGTTCTCCCTTCAACTCCTCCATCTGGGAACCTGCACTCAGTCCAATAGTTGGCTGCTAACCTCTGCCTCTGTATCTGTAGTGCTATGGCAGTGCCCCTCAGGAGACAGTCATATCAGGTTCCATACTGCAAACACTTCTTAGCCTTCACAATAGTGTTGGGGTTGGTGATTGTTTATAGGATGAATCCCCAGGTAGAACAGTCTCTGGATGGCCTTTCCTTCAGTCTCTGCCCCACACTTTGTCTCCATAATTGCTTTTGTGAGTATTTTGTTCCCTTTCTCAGAAAAACCAAAGCACCTACACTTTGGTCTTCCTTCTTCTTGAACTTCGTGTGGTCTGTGAATTGTATCTTGTTTATCTGAGCTTTTGGGCTAATATCAAGTTACCAGTGAGTGCATACCATGTGTATTCTCTTGGGATTTTGTTACCTCACTTAGGATGACACTTTCTAGTTCTATCTATTTGCCTAAGAATTTCATTAATTCATTGTTTTAATAACTGAGTAGTACTCCATTGTGTAAATATACCACATTTTCTGTATCCATTCCTCTGGTGAAGAACATCTGGG
The DNA here is from genome assembly GCA_036184795.1 of Tokudaia tokunoshimensis. NCBI lineage: Eukaryota > Metazoa > Chordata > Mammalia > Rodentia > Muridae > Tokudaia > Tokudaia tokunoshimensis. The sequence goes on from BTHU01000002.1 coordinate 15,721,825, forward strand.
TTCTTTCCAGTTTCTGGTCATTATAAATAGGCTGCTATGAACATAGTGGAGCATGTGTCCTTATTACATGTTGGAGCATCTTCTGGGTATATGCTCAGGAGTGGTATAGCTGGGTCCTCAGGTAGTACTATGTCTAATTTTCTGAGGAACTGCCAAACTGATTTCCAGAATGGTTGTACCAGCTTGCAATCCCACTAGTAATGGAGAAGTGTTCCTCTTTTTCCACATCCTCTCCAGTATCTGCTGTCACCTGAGTTTTTGATCTTAGCCATTCTGACTGGTGTGAGATGGAATCTCACTGTTGTTTTGATTTGCATTACCCTGATAACTAAGGATGTTGAACATTTCTTTAGGTGCTTCACAGCCATTCAAGTTTCCTCAGGTGAGAATTCTGTATTGGGATCTGTACCCCATTTTTTAATAGTGTTATTTGACTCTCTGAAGTCTAAATTCTTGAGTTCTTTGTATACATTGGATATTAGCCTTCTATCAGGTGTAGGATTGATAAAGATTTTTTTCCCAATCTGTTAGTTGCCGTTTTGTCCTATTGACAGTGTCCTTTGCCTTATAGAAGCCTTGTAATTTTATGAAGGCCTGTTTGGCAATTCTTGTTCTTAGAGCATAAGCCATTGGTGTTCTGTTCAGGAAATTTTCCCCTGTGCCCACATGTTCAAGACTCTTCCCTGCTTCCTCTCTATAAGCTTCAATATAACTGGTTTTATGTGTCGGTTCTTGATCTACATGGACTTGAGCTTTGTAAAAGGAGATAAGAATGAGTTGATTTGTATTTTTCTACAGGCTGACCTCCAGTTGATCCAGCACTATTTGTTAAAAATGCTGTCTTTTTTCCACTGGTCATTTTTTAGCTCCTTTGTCAAATATCAAATAACTATAGGTGTGTAGGTTCATTTCTGGGTTTTCAATTCTATTCCATTGGTCTTCCTGTTTGTCTCTATACCAATACCATACAGTTTTTATCATTATTGCTCTGTAGTAGAGCTTAAGGTCAGGGATGGTTATTTCCTCAGAAGTTCTTTTATTGTTGAGAATATTTTTCACTATTCTGGGTGTTTTGTTATTCCAAATGAATTTGCAGAGTGATCTTTCTAGCTCTGTGAAGAATTAATTTCGAATTTTGATGGGGATTACATTGAATCTGTAGATTGCTTTTGGCAAAATGGCCATTTTTATTACATTACTCCTGCCAATCCTTGAGCATGGGAGATCTTTCCATTTTCTGATATTTTCTTCTATTTCTTTCTTCCGAGTCTTGAGCTTCTTGTTATACAGATTTTTACTTGCTTGGTTAGAGTCACACCAAGGTATGTAATATTATTTGTGACTATTGTAAAGGGTGTCATTTCCCTAATTTCTTTCTCAGCTCGTTTATCTTTGGAGTAGAGGAAGGCTACTGATTTGTTTGAGATAATTTTATATCCAGCCACTTTGCTGAAGTTGTTTATCAGGTTTAAGAGTTCTCTGGTGGAATTTTTGGGGTCACTTAAGTATAATGATCAGTTCTTCTGCAAATAGTGATATTTTGACTTCTTCCTTTCCAATTTGTGTAACTTTGACCTTTTGTTGTCTAATTGCTCTAGCTAGAACTTTAAGTACTATATTGAATAGATAGGGAGAGAATGGGCAACCTTGTCTGATTCCCGATTTTAGTGGTATTGCTTCGAGTTTCTCTCCATTCATTTTGATGTTGGCTACTGGCTTCATGTATATTGCTTTACTAAGTTCAGGTATGGGCCTTGAATTTCTGATCTTTCCAAGACTTTTAACATGAAGAGATGCTGAATTTTATCAAATGCTTATTCAGCATCTAATGAAATGATCACTTGTTCTTTTTTTTTTTTCCTTTGAGTTTTTTTATGTAGTGGATTATGTTGATGGATTTCTGTATATTGAACCATCCCTGCATTCCTGGGATGAAGCCTTCTTGATCATGGTGAATGATTGTTTTGATATATTCTTAGATTGGGTTGGTAAGAGTTTTTTTCTTTCTTCTATTATTATTATTACTATTACTATTATTATTATTATTATTATTTTCTTCTATGTTCTTTATTTACATTCCAAATGATTTCCCCTTTCCCAGTTCCCCCCTCTCGAAAGTCCCATAAGCCCTCTTCCCTCCCCCTGTTCCCCATTTGCCTAAGAATTTCATGAATTCATTGTTTTTAATTGCTGAGTAGTATTCCATTGTGTATTTAAATATACATGGAAAATATCTCTGATAAAATTGAAGAAATATTTAGAAAAATATGTTAAGATTAACTATTTCGTGGAAAAATTGTACAGATAAAATGTCAGGCATGAAAATATTCCTAAATTCATTGAAAGTGGAATTATAAACATTTTCTGATAAAATTGAAAATCTACAAGGAAAATATTTCTGATAAAACTCGAGAAATATATAGAAAAACACGTTAAAACTGACTATTCAATGGAAAATTATACAGATAAAATGGTAGGCATAAAAATATTTCTAAGTTGATTGAAAGTGAAATTATATACATTTTCTGATAAAATTGAAGATTTACATGGAAAATATCTCTGATATAATTGAAGTAATATATAAAAACACGTTAAGACTTAGTATTTCATGGAAAAATTATACAGATAAAATGGTAGGCATAAAAATATTCCTATGTTTATTGAAAGTGGAATTACAAACACTTTCTGATAAAATTGAAGATCTAAAAGGAAAATATTACTGAAAAAATTCAAGAAATATGTTAAAAAACCTGTTAAAACTGACTATTATACAGAAAATTATGCAGATAAAATGGAAGGTATAAAAATGTTCCTAAGGTGATTGAAAGTAAAATTATAGACATTGTCTGATAAAACTGAAGATCCACATGGAAAATACTTCTGACAAAATTGAAGAAAAATGCAGAGAAACATTAAAATTGAAGATTATCATGGACAATTATACCGACAAAATGGTAGGCACAAAAATATTCCTAAATTGATTGAAGTGGATCTACAAACACCCCACCGACGAAACCAAAGATCTACCTGAAAAACACTTTCAAAAAAATCAAAGAAATACACAGAAAAAAATGTTACAATTAAAGATTATCATGGAAAATAATACAGTCAAAATGGTAGACACAAAAAGCATTACTGAATTGAAAGAGGCATCACAAATATTTTCTGATAAAATTGAAGATTCACATGAAAAACATGTCTGTTAGACTATGTTTTTTGTTGGGGAATTGAGTCTATTGGCATTATAAGATATTAAGGAATAGTGATTGTTGCTTCCTGTTATTTTTGATGTTCTTTTTATGTTTGTGTGGTTACTTTCTTTTGGGTTTGTTGGAAAAAGATTACTTTCTTGCTTTTTCTAGGGTGTAGTTTCCCTCCTCGTGTTGGCATTTTCCATCTATTATCCTTTGCAGGGCTGGATTTGTGGAAAGATATTGTGTAAATTTCGTTTTATCATGGAATATCTTGGTTTCTCCCTCTATGGTAATTGAGAGTTTTGCTGGGTATAATAGTTTGGGTTGGCATTTATGGTCTCTTAGGGTCTGTATGAGATCTGTCCAGGATCTTCTATCTTTCATTGTCTCAGGTGAGAAGTCTGGTGTAATTCTGATAGGCCTACCTTTATAGGTTACTTGACCTTTTTCCCTTACTGCTTTTAATATTCTTTCTTTGTTTAGTGCATTTTGTGTTTTGATTATTATGTGCCAGGAGAAATTTCTGGTCTGGTTCATTCTGTTTGGAGTTCTGTAAGCTTCTTGTATGTTCATGGACATTTTTTCTTTAGGTTAGGGAAGTTTTCTTCTACAGTTTTGTTGAAGATATTTACTGGCCCATAAAGTTGTAAATCTTCACTCTCTTCTATAACTATAATCCTTAGGTTTAGTCTTCTCATTATGTCCTGGATTTCCTGGATGTTTTGGCTCAGGAACTTTTTGCATTTTGTATTTTCTTTAACTGCTGAGTCAGGGTTTTCTATTTTTTTCTATTATTTTCTAAGTCCCTGAAATTCTTTCTTCTATCTCTTGTATTGTGTTGTTGATGCTTGTATCTATGACTCCTGAATTTTTTCCAAGATTTTCTATCTCCAGAGATGTCTCACTTTGTGATTTCTTTATTGTTTCTACTTCCATTTTTAGATCCTGGATGGTTTTGTTCAGTTCCTTCACTTGTTTGTTTGTGTTTTCCTGTAATTATTTAAGGGATTTTTGTATTTCTTCTTTAAGGGCCTCTACCTGTTCACCCGTGCTCCCCTGTATTTCTTTCAGGGATTTTTGTGTTTCCTCTTTAAGGGCCTTTACCATTTGACCCATGTTCTCCTGTATTTCTTTAAGGGAGTTATTTATGTCCTTCTTGATGTCCTCTAACAGCATCATGAGAAGAGACTTTAAATCCAACTCTTGCTTTTCAGGTGTGCTGGGGCATCCGGGACTTGCTGTGGTGGGAGAACTGGGCTCTGATGTTGCCAAGTAGCCTTGGTTTCTGTTGGTAGGGTTCTTGCGCTTTCCTTTTGCCATCTGGTTATCTCTGGTGTTAGTTGGTCTTGTTGTCTCTGTCGGGAGCTTGTCCCTCGTATGGGCCTGTAAACCTGTGTCTGTACTCCTGGGAGACCAACTCTCTTCTGGCAGGGTCTGTGCACAGAAGGCTGTGGAGTTGTCTGGTTCCCTGCTGTAAATGGCGACTGGAAGGGAAGACACCAGTCCCAGCTACTTCAATGATCATATGCCTTGTGCTCTCCTAGCTGTACCCCTCCAGAGAGAAGGTGGAGATCTCACCTCCTTGCTCAGAAGTGAAATTGCTGCTTGGAGATCACTCTTTCTTGGTGGGCTAAGCACAGAAGACTGTGGAGCTGCCTGGTTCTCTGCTGGAAATGGTGGCTGTAAGGGAAGACTCCTGTCCCAGCTGCTCCACTGATTATATGTCCTGTGCACTCCAAGCTGTACCCCTCCAGAGAAAAGGTGGAGATCTCACCTCCACACTCAGAAGTGAAATCGCTGCTGGGAGATCATTCTCTTCTGGTGGGCTAAGCATAGAAGGCTATGGAGCTGCCTGGTTCCATTGGCAAGAATTTTATTGAGCATTTTTGCATCAATGTTCATAAGGGAAATTGTTCTGAAGTTCTCTTTCCTTGTTTGGTGAGGCTGGATGGGAAGGAGTAATCAAATAACACTATAACAACTTAATAAATAAGAAAATTTATTACTTTATCACTAAAATAAATACACAAAAAGGAAACCTTTTCACTTAAAAGCATTCTAAGATATAGATTCAATTCTTACTCACAGCAGTTCCAAAAATTTAAAAGTTAATTGTAATATTATTTTTAAAAATCTTTTTCTTAATAATGGTTTTTAAACTCTTTAACCTCCCTTGTATCCCCCCATCCACCAGATGGAGTGGCAAAGAAAGGATACTGTGGAAGGGGATGCATTCAGAAAGGGTTTTTTTTTTTTTTGTTCATTTTGTTTTGTTTTTGGTTTGTTTTTGGATTTTTTGTCTTTTTATTATTCTTTAGTCGTTTTTATAATCCAGTCTTGCCCTCCTCCTATTTCACCCTCTAATTGGTCCTCATCCCTTAAGGACTCCCGCACCCTAGACTCCAAGAGGATACCCCTGCCTCCCACCCTTACATCACCAGAACTCCCCACTCCCTGTGACTTGGAGTCTCTCTAGGTTTAGGTGCATCTTCTCTAACTGGGGCCAGACCAGGCATTCCTCTTCTGTATATGTGTCCAGGGCTTCATATCATCTGGTTTATGCTGTCTGATTGGTGGCTCAGGGTCTGAGAGATCTCAGGAGTCCAGGTTAAGTTGAGACTATTGGTCTTCCTATGGAGTCCCCCTCCTCCTCAGCTTCTTCCAGCATTTACCTATTTTAACCACAGTGGCCCTTGGTTTCTGGCCACTGGTTTTTTGTTAAGTATTAGCTACTTTTTGGATCTCTCTGAGGGCAGCCATGCTGAACTCCTGTCTGTAAGCCCACCTGTAGATTCATTAGAGCAACCCCAGTCTGTGTTGTCTGGAAATTGGACATTCAGATCACAAGTTAGTCAAGAAGCTTGATTTATTAGCAAACACTTCAGAGCTACTCCAGCAGGCTAGGTCAGTAGACTTAGGATAGTAATCAGGAAGCAGCAGTTACTACCTAGCAGAGACAGCCAGGCCTCATCCTGCATCAGCAGGAGGACCGTGGAGGAACACCAGGAGAAGTTCTCAGCTGTGACTCTCTCAGGCACAGTGTCCTTACTTGAGCAAATTAACAAATCTCATGGTACAGGGTATGCAACTATGGTGATAAAAATAGATCAAATAGTGTTCTTCTATGAGCATAATGTTCAACCAGCATTATTTGTTGAAGAAGCCTTCTTTCTTTCCATTGAATAGTTTTGTCTTCTTTATCAAAATTCAAGTGTCCATAGATGTGTGTGTTTATTTCTGGGTCTTCAGTTCAGTTTCACTGATCAACCTATCTGTTGGTTTACCAATATCATGCAGTGTTTATTACTATTGCTCTGAAACACAGCTTGAAACAGAGATGGTGATACCTTCAGAAGTTCTTTTATTGTACAAGATTGTTTTAGCTGACATGGGTTATTTGGTTTTCCATATGAAGATAAAAATTGCTCTTTCAAGGTCTGTAGTATATTGTGTTAGAATTTTGCTGGGACCTGGATTGAGGTTATAGATTGCTTTTGGTAAGTGGACCACTTTTGCTACTTATTCATGTATATGGGAGATCTTTCCATCATCTGCTGTCTTCAATTTGTCAGATTGGTCAGATGAAGTTCTTGTCATACAAGTCTTTCATTTCACTTGGTTGGTTAGAGCTACACCAAAATATTTTATATTATCTGTGGCTATTGTAAAGGGTATTATTTTCTAAATTCTTCTTAGCCTATTCATTGTTTGTATAAATAGAGCTACTGATTTTTTGAGTTGATTTTGTATCCAGGCTCTTGGATGAATATATTAATCAGCTCTTGGCATTTGCTGGTAGATGTTTTGTGGTCACTTATGAATACAATCATTTCATCTGTGAATAGTCGTACTTTTAACTGTGTCTTTTCCTATTTGTATCCCCTTGATCTTTTGATGTCCTGTTGCTTAGATGGAACTTCAAATAATACACTGAAGTGATAGGGAGAGAGTGGATATCCTTGTCCCTGATTTTAGTGGAATTGCTTTAATTTTTTTCTCCTTTTAATTCTATGTTTGCTATTGATTTGTGCTATTTTGGTTTAACTGTGTTTAGGTATATGCCTTGTATCCCTGATCTCAAGACTTTAAATGTGAAAGGGTGTTGGATTTTGTCAAAGGCCTTTTCAGCATCTGATGAGATAATTCGAGGGTGCATTCATTTGGTTTGTTTATTCCTTTCAGGTTTTTTTTTTAGATATAATGGATTATGTTAATGGATTTCATATATCGAACATACATCTCTATGTTAAAGCCTACTTAATCATAGTGAATCATCATTTTGATGAGTTCTTGGATTTGGCTTGTGAGTATTTTATTTAGCATCCATTTGCCATAATTGAATAGGCAGGAGTCCTCAAGTACTAACACCATTATGTGCTACAGGAAGAAATTGAAGACATTCAGGACAAGTCTTTACTTTTTGATGTGTGCATTCTCTAGAAATAACAAATTTGTGTTTCAAACTAGTACTATTTTGATGATATAAAGGATAAGAATGTTTGGCTAATTGTTCCTGTGTAAAGCTTATTCTTTTGCCTGGTATGCAAATCTACTGTGACATTGCCCTCACTAAAGGGTCTGGGCAATCCAGTATGAGCTCTTAAAGGTCCTACAAAGTAAGGAACAGTGTGTGCTCTTAAATTAAGTTGCATTTGCATAAATAACTGCAAAATTTGAGAATTGGCAGTATCTAAAAAAGGGACAGTTTCAAGCAATTGCAAACCAAGAGCTTATCAGTAGAGAAATTGAAAGCTTGTTTTTTCAGCATTTCAAAACCAGTAACTACAGCACATATTTCAATTATTTGTGCTGAAGCAGAGGGAAACTCAAGAGAATAAACATATGATCCAATTACATATGCTGCCTTACCACAAAATGAGCCATCTGAAATACAGTAAGCACATTTTCTCTTCCAAATTTACAGGAAGTACAAAAGCATGCATAGAGACTAATTGTAATGATGTGTCTTTTGGATAATGATTATTAATTTTGCCTGAAAAATTTACACATTCAATAAGCCAAATATCAGTATCCTGTATTAACCAATTTAATTGCAGTTTGGAATAAGGAATAAATATTTCATCAGGTTCTTTCACAAAATATTTTTGTGATTCTAACCTACAATTCTGTATTAGCATAGTAACACCTTCAGAACAGGTTGTTAAATCTTTCTTTGGAGATAAAGAAAGATGAATCTGCATTAATGGTCCATTGTGCCAAAGAACTGCTCTGGGTGGATGAGAAGTAGCAAGAACCAAACAGTCAACAATTGATGATAGTTTATATAATGCATCCATTGTCGACTAATTGCTTCCCTTATTTTCTGCAAAGGTATTTGTCCCTCAGCAGTTAATTGTCTAGGGGAATTAGGATTTGCATCCTCCTTGAAAACATCAAACAGAGGCTTACAATCTCTTGTGGGGAGTTTAAGGTGAGATCTTAGCCAATTAACATGCAATAGCTTTTGAAAATAATTTAAAGTAAATAAATTGTCTTTTCTTATTTGAATTATCTGTGTCACAATTTGTTTAGGATATAACTAGTGTCCCAAATATTGAAAAGGATATTGTCTTTGAAACTTTTCTGAAACAAAATTTTAAAACTCATTGTATTAGAGCAAAGGCTTTTGGTAAAACTCCATCAAAGGGATCAGCTAATAAAATATTCATATAATGAATAATATACACTGAAGGAAAGTCCTAATTTCTTGTATTGAAGCAATAACAAAATTTTTACATAATGTAGGGTTATAAGCCTTCCCTGAGCAAAACTTTCTAATGATATTGCTTCATGGGTTCTTTAAAATTACAAGCAGACACACTAAATGCAAACCTTTTACAATCATGAAGCTGCAAAGGAATAGTATAAAAACAATCTTTTAAATCTATAAGAATTTTATACAAATGTTTTAGGATGGCAGGAGGAGTAGGTAAGACAGGTTGTAATGCTCTCAGAAATTCATAGTTAATTAAACTTTAATAAGTCTTACAATAATCTCCACTTGCTTGATTTTTTTCTTAAATCAAATATGGGTGAATTAAAATCTTGAGCTTGTGATTGAATTGTAAACTGCAGCTAATAGAACATTGGCATTTTAACTATAATTTTTGAGTTTCTTTCCCAATATTGGAGCATAATCATAATTTTGAAAAGCAAAACCAATTTTTTTTATTTTATTTTATTTTTCTTAATTTACATTCCAAATCATTTCCCCTTTCCCGTTTCCTCCCTCCCCGAAAGTCCCATAAGCCCCCTTCCCTCCCTCTTTTCTCCATTCAACCCCCTCTCCTTTCTCTGTCCTGGCGTTCCCCTACATCCAGTCTTTCCAGGACCAGGGGTCTCTCCTTCCATCTTCTTAGAAATCTATTAATATGCGAATTGTGTCTAGGGTATTCTGAGATTCTGGGTTAATATCCCCTTATCAGTGACTGCATACCATGTGTGTTCTTTTGTGATTGGGTTACCTCACTAAGGATGATATTTTCAAGATCTGACCATTTGCGTAGGAATTTCGTGAATTCATTGTTTTTAATTGCAGAGTAGTATTCCATTGTGTAGATATACCACATCTTCTGAATCCATTCCTCCGTTGAGGGACATCTGGGTTCTTTCCAGCTTCTGGCTATTATAAATAAGGCTGCTATGAACATAGTGGAGCATGTGTCCTTATTGCACGCAGGTAAAGCCTCTGGGTATATGCCCAGGAGTGGTTTGGCTGGATCCTCCGGGAGTGCCATGCCCAGTTTTCGGAGGAACCACCAGACTGCTTTCCAGAGTGGTTGTACCAGTTTGCAATTCCACCAGCAGTGGAGGAGTGTTCCTCTTTCTCCACATCCTTGCCAACAACTGCTGTCTCCTGTGTTTTTGATCTTAGCCATTCTGACTGGTGTGAGATGGAATCTCAGGGTTGTTTTGATTTGCATTTCCCTAATGACTAAGGATGATGAACATCTCTTTAGGTGCTTCTCAGCCATTAGATATTCTTCAGGTGAGAACTCTTTGTTTAGCTCTGTAGTCCATTTTTTAATAGGGTTACTTGCCTCTCTGGAGTTTAACTTCTTGAGTTCTTTGTATATATTGGATATTAGACCTCTGTCAGAAGTAAGGTTGGTAAAGATCATTTCCCAGTTAGTTGGTTGCCGCTTTGTCTTTTTGACAGTGTCTTTTGCCTTGCAAAAACTTTGTAATTTAATGAGGTCCCATTTGTCTATTCTTGATCTTAGAGCATAAGCTATTGGAGTTCTGTTCAGGAAATTCTCCCCTGTGCCCATATGTTCAAGGTTCTTCCCTAGTTTCCTTTCTCTTAGTTTCAGTGTGTCTGGTTTTATGTGGAGATCCTTGATCCACTTGGAATTGAGCTTAGTGCAAGGAGATACGAATGGGTCAATTTGCATTCTTCTGCATGTTGACCTCCAGTTGAGCCAGCACCATTTGTTGAAAAGGCTATCTTTTTTCCACTGGATGGTTTTAGCTCCTTTGTCAAAGATCAAGTGACCATAGGAGTGTGGATTCATTTCTGTGTCTTCAATTCTGTTCCATTGATCTACATGCCTGTCACTGTACCAATACCATGCAGTTTTTAACACTATTGCTCTGTAGTACAACTTGAGGTCTGGGATACTGATTCCCCCAGAGGTTCTTTTACTCTTGAGAATAGTTTTAGCTATTCTGGGTTTTCTGTTATTCCAGATGAATTTTTGAATTGCTCTTTCTAACTCTATGAAGAATTGAGTTGGGATTTTGATGGGGATTGCATTGAATCTGTATATTACTTTTGGTAAGATGGTCATTTTTACTATATTAATCCCGGCAATCCATGAGCATGGCAGGTTTTTCAATCTTCTGAGGTCTTCTTCAATTTCTTTCTTCAGAGACTTGAAGTTCTTGTCATACAGATCTTTCACTTGTTTGGTTAGAGTCACGCCAAGATACTTTATATGGTTTGTGGCTATCGTGAAGTGTATCATTTCTCTTACTTCTTTCTCAGCCTGCTTATCCTTTGAGTATAGGAAGGCTACTGACTTGCTTGAGTTGATTTTATATCCGGCCACTTTGTTGAAGTCATTTATCAGCTGTAGGAGTTCTCTGGTGGAGTTCTTTGGGTCGCTTAAGTATACTATCATATTGTCTGCAAAGAGTGATAGTTTGACTTCTTCCTTTCCAATTTGTATCCCTTTGACGTCTTTTTGTTGTCTAATTGCTCTAGCTAGAATTTCAAGTACTATATTGAAAAGATATGGAGAGAGAGGGCAGCCTTGTCTAGTCCCTGATTTTAGTGGGATTGCTTCAAGTTTCTCTCCATTTAGATTGATGCTGGCTACTGGTTTGGTGTAAATTGCTTTTACTATAATAAGATATGGGCCTTGAATTCCTGATCTTTCCAAGACCTTTAGCATGAAAGGATGCTGAATTTTGTCAAATGCTTTCTCAGCATCTAATGAGATGACCATGTGGTTTTTTTCTTTGAGATTGTTTATGTAGTGGATTACATTGATGGATTTCCTTATATTGAACCATCCCTGCATTCCTGGGATGAAGCCTACTTGATCATGGTGAATGATCGTTTTGATGTGTTCTTGGATTAGGTTGGCAAGAATTTTATTGAGTATTTTTGCATCGATATTCATAAGAGAGATTGGCCTGAGATTCTCTTTCTTTGTCGGATCTTTGTGTGCTTTTGGTATTAGTGTAATTGTGGCTTCATAGAACGAGTTGGGTAGTGTTCCTTCTGTTTCTATTTTGTGGAACAGTTTGAAGAGTATTGGTGTTAGGTCTTCTTTTTTTAAAGTCTGATAGAATTCTGCACTAAAACCATCTGGACCTGTGCTTTTTTTGATTGGAAGATTTCCAATGACAACTTCTATTTCTTCAGGGGTTATAGGACAGTTTAGATGGTCTATTTGATCCTGATTTAATTTTGGTATTTGGTATCTGTCAAGGAAATTGTCCATTTCCTCAAGATTTTCTAGTTGTGTTGAACACAGGTTTTTGTAGTAGGATCTGATGATTTTTTGAATTTCCTCAGTTTCTGTTGTTATCTCTCCCTTTTCGTTCCTGATTTTATTAATTTGGATACTATCTCTGTGCCCTCTGGTTAGTCTGGCTAAGGGTTTATCTATCTTGTTGATTTTCTCAAAGAACCAACTCCTCGTTTTGTTGATTCTTTGTATGGTTTTATTTGTTTCTACTTGATTGATTTCAGCCCTGAGGTTGATGATTTCCTGCCTTCTACTCCTCTTTGGTGTATTTGCTTCTTTTTGTTCCAGGGCTTTCAGGTGTGTCATTAAGCTGTTAGTGTCTGCTGTCTCCTGTTTCTTTTTGGTGGCACTCAGGGCTATGAATTTTCCTCTTAGCACTGCTTTCATTGTGTCCCATAAATTAGGGTTTGTTGTGCCTTCATTTTCATTAAATTGTAAAAAGTCTTTGATTTCTTTCTTATTTCCTCCTTGACCAAGTTAACATTTAGTAGAGCATTGTTCAGCCTCCATGTGTATGTGGGTTTTCTGTTGTTTTTGTTGCCATTGAAGACCACCCTTAATCCATATTGATCTGATGGGAGGCATGGGATTAGTTCGATTTTCTTATATCTGTTGAGGTCTGATTTGTGACCAATTATATGGTCGATTTTGGAGAAGGTACCATGAGGTGCTGAGAAGAAGGTGTATTCTTTAGCTCTCAGATGAAACGTTCTATATATATATATATCTGTTAGTTCCATTTGGTCCAAGGCTTCAGTTAGATTCACTGTGTCCCTGTTTAGTTTCTGCTTTCCTGAATGATCCATTTCAGAGAGCAGGGTGTTGAAGTCACCCACTATTATTGTGTGAAGTGCAATGTATGCTTTGAGCTTTAGTAAAGTTTCTTTTACGAATGAGGGTGCCCTTGCATTTGGAACATAGATATTCAGAATTGAGAGTTCTTCTTGGTGGCTTTTCCCTTGATCAGTATGTAGTGTCCTTCTGTGTCTTTTTTGATGACTTTAGGTTGAAAGTCAATTTTATCTGATATTAGGATGGCTAATCCAGCTTGTTTCCTGGGACCATTTGCTTGTAAAATTGTTTTCCAGCCTTTTACTCTGAGGTAGTGTTTGTCTTTGACACTAAGCTGCGTTTCCTGCATGCAGGAAAATGCTGGGTCCTGTTTACGTATCCAGTCTGTTAGTCAGTGTCTTTTTATTGGGGAATTGAGACCATTGATATTAAGAGAGATTAAGGAATAGTGCTTATTGCCACCTGCTATTCTTGTTGCTATCTTTATGTTTGAGTGGTTATCTACTTTTGGGTTTAATGCAAGAAGGTTGCCATCTCGTTTTTTCCAGGGTGTTGTTTCTCTCCATGTATTGGCGGTTTCCACCTATTATCCTTTGCAGGGCTGGGTTTGTGGAATGATAGTGTGAAAATTTGGTTTTATCATGGAATATCTTGGTCTCTCCATCTATGATGATTGAGAGTTTTGCTGGGTATAGTCATCTAGGCTGGCATTTGTGTTCTCTTAGTGTCTGCATGAGATCTGCCCAGGATCTTCTGGCTTTCATAGTCTCTGGTGAGAAGTTTGATATGATTCAGATAGGTCTTCCTTTGTATGTTACTTGGCCTTTTTCTCTTACTGCTTTTAATATTCTTTTTTAGTTTAGTACATTTGGTGTTTTGATTATTATGTGACAGGAGGTATTTCTGTTTTGGTCCTGTCTGTTTAGAGTTCTGTAGGCTTCTTGTACGTTCATTGGCATCTCTCTCTTTAGGTTAGGGAAATATTCCTCCATAATTTTGTTGAAAACATTTACTGGCCCTTTAAGTTGCAAATCTTCACTCTCATTTATACTTATAATCCTTAGGTTTGTTCTTCTCATTATATCCTAGATTTCCTGGATGTTTTGGGTTACACTTTTTTTGCATTTTGCATTTTCTTTGACTGTTGAGTGGATGCTTTCTATGGTATCTTCAGCACTTGAGATTCTTTCTTCCATCTCTTGTATTCTATTGTTGATGTTTGCATCTATGACTCCTGATTTCTTCCCAAGGTTTTCTATCTCCAAATTTGTCTCCCTTTGTGATTTCTTAGTTGTTTCTCCTTCCTTTTATAGATCCTGGATGGATTTGCTGAGATCCTTCACATGTTTGTTTGTATTTTTCTGTATTTCTTTAAGGTATTTTTGCATTTCCTCTTTCAGGATTTCTGCCTGTTGACCCAAGTTCTCCTGTATTTCTCTAAGCGATTTTTGTGTTTCCTACTCATGGGCTTCCATCTGTTGATCCATTGTCTCTTGCATTTCTTTAAACAATTTTCATGTTTCCTTTGTAAGGGCATCTATCCATTGATTCATTTCTTTAAGCAATTTTTGTGTTTCCTCCCTATGGGCTTCCATCTGCTGACCCATATTCTGCATTTCTTTATGCGATTTTTGTGATTCCTTTGAAAGGGCATCTACCCGCTGATTCATTTCTTTAAGCGATTTTCGTGTTGCTTCCTTGTGGGCCTCCATCTGTTGATCCATGTTCTCCTGCATTTCTCTAAGTGATTTTTGTGTTTCCTTTGTAAGGGCTTCTAACCGTTGATTCATGATCTCCTGTAATTCTTTATTAGATTTATTTGTGTCCTTCTTCTGATTCTCTAATAACATCATGAGAAGTGATTTTAAATCTGGATCTTGTCTTTTGTGTGTGGTGGGGTATCCAGGACTTACTGCTGTTGGAGAGTTGGGTTCGGATGGTGCCATTTTACTTTGATTTCTGTTAGTAACGTTCCTACATTTGCCTTTTGCCATCTGGTTACCTCTGGTGTTAGTTGGTCTTGCTGTCACTGGCTGTTGGTTGGACCTCCTGTGAGCCTGCAAAGCTATTTCTGACCCCCCTGGATTACCAGGATTCACCTGGCACCGATTTCTGGGGCCTGCCCTGCTACTGAGTGACTTTGGAGCCCTGATGTTCCTTGCCCCAAGTGATGTTATATTGGGGAGTCCCTGCACATCCAAAGGCTCAGCGCAGTGGATTTTCGGAGCAGAGGTCACCAATGGGAAGCTGGTAGGCTCCCACCCTGTGTAGGGGTATGTGATCTCTCTCAGAGTGGGTGGGGGGCTGGTCCCTCTGCAGGGCAGAAGTCCCACAGCAGAGCTGGTGCATTGGTTATCGCAGACCTGCCCAGCTCTTGGGAGCAGGGTGTACATAAGCTGCCTGAGAACCAAGGGATATTATGCCTGACTGTCCCTGTGCCTGGAGGTCCCAATTGCCCTGATGCAGGAAACCACTTTCATTTTCATATCTCCACTACATACTCTACCTTTCCAATATCACCATTATATGTTCTTCCATCATAGTGATCCCTAACGCAGACACTTAGTTGTCTTTTCTTCCAGCCTCCCTAGGCCTGCTGAAAATATATTTTTTTAAATACACTAATTCTGATTACGTCTTCTCCTCACCTAACACCTCTCAGATCCTCCCCATTTTTCCACCTACCAAAATCTCCCTCATTAGGATATAATTATATAAAATAATATTAATAATGATGATGATGAATAATTATAAATAAGCAAATAATTTTGGGTGGAAGGTATGTGGGATTGGTTCATGGACAGAGGAAAAGATGGAGTAGAGACTCAGGGAATAGTCAAGTAATGACTGGCCCAATTTGAGACCCATCCTATGGGCAAGAAACTGACATTATGATACTGTTTTGCTTGCAGACAAGAGTATAGCATAACTGTTCTCAGAGAAGCTCCACCTAGCAGCTGAATGAAACAGATGCAGAGACCTACAGCCAACATTAGGTGGAGCTTGGGGAATCTTCTAGAAGAGTTGAGGGGAGGACTCCACAAGAAGACCAAAAGGATCAATTAACCTGAACCCTTGGGGGAATTACAGAGACTGAACCACCAACCAAAGAACATACATGGGCTGGGTCTGTCTCCTACTCCCACCCTGGACATATGTAGCAAATGTACAGCTTGATCTTCATGTGAGTCCTTCAACAACTGGAGTTGGGGCTGTCCCTGTTTCTTTTTCCTGCTTATGGATTCTGTTCCCATCACTGGGCAGCCTTATCTGGCATTAGTGGGAGAGTATGAACCTGTAATGATTTGGTGTGTCAGCGTGGGTTGGTACAGGACTGAGGGGGAGCAGGACTCCCCCTTCTCAGAGGAGAAGGGTATGGGGAATAGGATAAGTGAAGAGGTAAGATGAGAGATGGGCAGCTATTGCATTGTAAAGTGAATAAATATATTAATTAATGGGGAAAAGTATACATGCCAATAAGAAATTAAAATCATTTCAGTCATAAAGTTTCAGAAAATATATAACATAATTGTGATATTAAATATAACTAAAATCTGGTTTCAAACATATATATATATATATATATATATATATGTATATAACAATAAAAACTATTGGCAATGATACCATTAATTAAATTTTATACTGAGCTCTCAAGAGTTATAGAAAAACATCATTAGCTTAAAATGGAAAACAATCTTTATAAGTGGCAACTGACAAAATTAATATGACCTTTTAAAAACGGAAGCAACTCAATTACATTAAGGTATATGTAATGTATGTGAAATTAATATCACAGTTGCAACTAGGAATGCTTAATTTGCTTGGTTTGTATTTAGTTTCTTGATTGCACATGATCTGCCATTCAAGTACTTCAGGAAATGAGCAGTTATGCAAAAGGTTCTCCAAGCTAACAATAAAACAGCAGCTACCTTTCCCTGTGCTCTTTTTGAAATCAAGACACGCTAACATTTACGCATTTAGAAGGTGATGGCTGCCCAGGACCTTTTCATTTCTAATTTATTCCTGTGAATTACATGAAGCAGATAGCTTGAGAAATTTTGAATGATATGTAAGAATATATGAATGCACAATATATTGCATACATGTATGCTGCACAGCCATTTAGGAACCTGAAAAATAAGTTCACAGCAGACATGGAAATTACCAGGCTACCTTAGCTGATACTGTGAGATATTTGTTCCTTAAGTTACACAGCATTTTTTACATTTACATATAATAATTTACATACATTTTAAAAGTCATTTTGCTTAGCAAATCTTGCTTTCTGACTTTTGAGAATTATCCTCTCATTTTACATAGAGCATTCCATTCATGCAGCAAATTTTATAGTACCTGTCTTTTTAATTAATTTTACTCTATATGGACCTTTATATCTTCATATAGAAAATTGGGGTCTTTCTATCTTATGTTGTAAGATTTGTCTGTCTTGCCAGATATTGTTATAGAACATAAGACTGAAGTTCATGTTTTGCTATCAGGGATTAAAGGCAGAAGCATGCTTTAGAACTCACAAATTCTTCCCACAACAGACCTCTTGGTGTAAAAATGACATTCTTACCATTATTCAGAGCATACTATGCACATGCATTTACATACATACATTTGATGTGTCAAAAATATGCTAAAACACCAAATATATACAAGATATAAGTTATTTGTACTCCTTATTCTATTGCTGAGATGTGCTTTTCTAGGGAAGATTTGTAAAACTATAATTTTGTTTTGTGCTTGTGTCAGGATGTGCATATGTGTGCTTTTATAAAATGACAGGTGTATTTAATTAAAGATGTAAGGAGCAAGAAATATCATGAAATTTAGTAAATATCTTTATATTTTTCCATTTATTTTTACAGTTGTGGAGTAATGTATTAGCTGTGTCTATGAAAATGACAGATGATTAGGAAAATATTTGTTTTGATATAAACTCATTTATTCATGAAATTAATTTCTTTCTAACTTTAATGACTCAGAGTAACTATTGTGGCAAAATATTGGCATGTCTAGTGTTAACTTCTGAGCTTTATTTTATTTCTATGGCATTATCTCTGGAAAATGTTACATCCTTTGGGCATCTGCTGTCCCGCTACTGTTATTGACTGGACATCACTAAGCTTTCTTACCTTAGAATATTGTAATTATGTTCAAAATTCCCAGAAAAAATGAATTAAAAAATACTTTGTAAAAAGGGGAAGAGAAACTGGAATTAATTTCAAACTAAAATTTCCCTAAAATCAATTATAGTCATTTTATTTTTCTACTAATAGCTACTTTTAAAAGGATTAGCTACTTCATTAATAACCTCATACATTATTCTAGAGATATTATAGATCCTGGTTCTACCTGAAACTCTTATGAAATAAGCTAACTCTTCATGATAGTTTGAATGTGAATGAGCCATAGGTACATATGTTCAAGTAGTTTATCTCCAGTTAAGATAACTACTTGAGAAGGAGATGTGTCACTGAGGGTGGGGTTTGAAACTAAAAAAGGCTTGCATCATTCTGTCTGTCTGTCTGTCTGTCTGTCTGTCTGTCTGTCTGTCTGTCTCTATCTCACTCTCTCTGTCTCCATCACTCTTTATCTCTTCTTTGTGTTTATGGATCAAAATGTAAGTTCCCACATGTTCCTGCCGCCATGACTTTTCTCTCCACACATGGATTTTAACCACCTAAAGTTGTAAGCCTTAATTAAAAACATTATTTCATAAATTACCTTGGTCATGACTTCTTTATTTATTGTTTTTTAGCCTAAGTAATTGATTTTATTATATTTTCTGTAAGATGTATTTATTTTATTTTTTTATTTATTTTCTAAGTTTTTTTTATTTACATTCCAAATGATTTCCCCTTTCCCGTTTCCTCCCACCCCAAAAGTCCCATAAGCCCCCTTCCCTCCCTCTTTTCCCCATTCAACCCCCTCTCGCTTCTCTGTCCTGGCATTCCCCTACATCCAGTCTTTCCAGGACCAGGGGTCTCTCCTTCCATCTTCTTGGAAATCTATTGATATGTGAATTGTGTCTAGGGTATTCCGAGTTTCTGGGTTAATATCCCCTTATCAGTGAATGCATACCATGTGTGTTCTTTTGTGATTGGGTTACCTCACTAAGGATGATATTTTCAAGATCTGACCATTTGCCTAGGAATTTCGTGAGTTCATTGTTTTAATTGCAGAGTAGTATTCTATTGTGTAAATATACCACAACTTTTGAATCCATTCCTCTGTTGAGGGACATCTGGGTTTTTTCCAGCTTCTGGCTATTATAAATAAGGCTGCTATGAACATAGTGGAGCATGTGTCCTTATTGCATGCAGGGGAAGTCTCTGGGTTTATGCCTAGGAGTAGTATAGCAGGATCCTCCTGGAGTGTCAAGCCCAGTTTTCTAAGGAACCGCCAGACTGCTTTCTAGAGTGGTTGTACCAGCTTGAAATCTCACCAGCAGTAGAGGAGTGTTCCTCTTTCTCCACATCCTTGCCAACAACTGCTGTCTCCTGTGTTTTTGATCTTAGCCATTCTGACTGGTGTGAGGTGGAATCTCAGGGTTGTTTTGATTTGCATTTCCCTAATGACTAAGGATGTTGAACATTTCTTTAGGTGCTTCTCAGCCATTAGATATTCTTCAGGTGAGAACTCTTTGTTTAGCTCTGTACCCCATTTTTTAATAGGGTTACTTGACTCTCTGGAGTCTAACTTCTTCAGTTCTTTGTATATATTGGATATTAGCCCTCTGTCAGATGTAGGGTTGGTAAAGATCTTTTCCCTGTTTCTTGGTTGGTGCTTTGTCCTTTTGACAGTGTCCTTTGCCTTACAGAAAATTTGTAGTTTTATGAGGTCCCATTTGTCAATTCTTGATCTTAGAGCATAAGCTATTGGAGTTCTGTTCAGGAAATTCTCCCCTGTGCCCATATGTTCAAGGTTCCTCCCTAGTTTCCTTTCCTTTAGTTTCAGTGTGTCTCGTTTTATGTGGAGGTCTTTGATCCACTTGGAATTGAGCTTAGTGCAAGGAGATAAGAATGGATCTATTTGCATTCTTCTGCATGTTGACCTCCAGTTGAACCAGCACCATTTGTTGAGAAGGCTATTTTTTTTCCACTGGATGGTTTTAGGTCCTTTGTCAAAGATCAAGTGACCATAGGAGTGTTGATTTATTTCTGGGTCTTCAATTCTGTTCCATTGATCTACATGCCTGTCACTGTACCAATACCATGCAGTTTTTAACACTATTGCTCTGTAGTACAGCTTGAGGTCTGGGATACTGATTCCCCCAGAAGTTCTTTTACTCTTGAGAATAGTTTTAGCTATCCTGGGTTTTCTGTTATTCCAGATGAATTTTTGAATTGCTCTTTCTAACTCTATGAAGAATTGAGTTGGGATTTTGATGGGGATTGCATTGAATCTGTATATTGCTTTTGGCAAGACGGTCATTTTTACTATATTAATCCTGCCAATCCATGAGCATGGAAAATTTTTCCATCTTCTGAGGTCTTCTTCAATTTCTTTCTTCAGAGACTTGAAGTTCTTGTCATACAGATCTTTCACTTATTTGGTTAGAGTCACACCAAGATACTTTATATTGTTTGTGGCTATCGTGAAGGGTATCATTTCTCTTATTTCTTTCTCAGCCTGCTTATCCTTTGAGTATAGGAAGGCTACAGACTTGCTTGAGTTGATTTTATATCCGGCCATTTTGCTGAAGTACTAAATCAGCTATAGGAGTTCTCTGGTGGAGTTCTTTGGGTCGCTTAAGTATACTATCATATCGTCTGCAAATAGTGATAGTTTGACTTCTTCCTTTTCAATTAGTATCCCTTCGACCTCCTTTTGTAGTCTAATTGCTCTTGTTAGAACTTCAAGTTCTATATTGAAAAGATATGGAGAGAGAGGGCTGCCATGTCTAGTCCCTGATTTTAGTAGGATTGCTTCAAAATTCTCTCCATTTAGGTTGATGTTGGCTACCGGTTTGCTGTAAATTGCCTTTATTATGTTTAGATATGTGCTTCGAATTCCTGGTCTTTCCAAGACCTTTAACATGAAATGATGCAGAAGTTTGTCAAATGCTTTTTCAGCACCTAATGAAATGACCATGTGGTTTTTTTCTTTGAGATTTTTTATGTAGTGGATTACATTGATGGAACCATCCCTGCATCCCTGGGATGAAGCCTACTTGATCGTGGTGAATGATTGTTTTGATGTGTTCTTGGATTCTGTTGGCAAGAATTTTATTGAGTATTTTTGCATCGATATTTTTATGAGAGATTGACCTGAGATTCTCTTTCTTTGTCGGATTTTTGTGTGATATTGTTATTAGCATAATTGTGCTTCATAGAACGTGTTGGGTAGAGTTCCTTCTGTTTCTATTTTGTGGAATAGATTGAAGAGTATTGGTGTTAGGTCTTCTTTGAAGGTCCGATAGAATTCTGCACTAAAACCATCTGACCTCTGCTTTTATTGGTTGGAAGACTTCCAAAGAACACTTCTATTTCTTCAAGGGTTATAGGAGGGTTTAGGTGGTCTATTTGATTCTGATTTAATTTTGGTATTTGGCATCTGTCTAGGAAATTGTCCATTTCCTCCAAATTTTCTAGTTGTGTTGAATACAGGCTTTTGTAGAAGGATCTGATGATTTTTTGAATCTCCTAAGTTTCTGTTGCTATCTCTTCCTTTTCGTTTCTGATTTTGTGAATTTGGATACTGTCTCTGTGCCCTCTGGCTAGTCTGGCTAAGGGTTTATCTATCTTGCTGATTTTCTCAAAGAACCAACTCCTAGTTTTGTTGATTCTTTGTATGGTTTTATTTGTTTCTACTTGATTGATTTCAGCCCTGAGTTTGATGATTTCCTGCCTTCTCCTCCTCTTGTGTGTATTTGCTTCTTTCTGTTCCAGGGCTTTCAGGTGTTCCATTAATCTGCAAGTGTATGGTCTCTTCCATTTCTTTTTGGAGGCACTCAGGGCTATGAATTTTCCTCTTAGAACTGCTTTCATTGTGTCCCATAAATTAGGGTCTGTTTTGCCTTAATTTTCATTAAATTTTAAAGTCTTTGATTTCTTTCTTTATTCCCTCCTTGACCAAGTTATCATTGAGTAGAGCATTGTTCAGCCTCCATGTGTATGTGGGCTTTCTGTTTTTTTTTTTGTTTTTGTTTTTTTTTTTTTTGCTATTGAAGACCACCCCTATTCCATAGTGATCTAATAGGGGGCATGGGATTAGTTCAATCTACTTATATCTGTTGAGGTCTGATTTGTGACCAATTATATTGTCAATTTTGGAAAAGGTATCATGAGGTGCTGAGAAGAAGGTATATTCATTTGCTTTAGGATGAAATGTTCTATATATGTCTGTTAGTTCCATTTGGTCCAAGGCTCAATTAGATTCACTGTTTCCCTGTTTAGTTTCTGTTTCCCTTAATGATCCATTTCAGAGTTTGGGATGTTGAAGTCACCCACTAGTATTGTAAGGTGGGATGTGTGGTTTGAGCTTTAGTGAAGTTTCTTTTACAAATGAGGGTGCCTTTGCGTTTGGAGCATAGATATTCAGAATTGAGATTTCTTCTTGGTGGATTTTTCCTTTGATCAGTATGTAGTGTCCTTCTGTGTCTTTTTTGATGACTTTAGGTTGAAAGTCAATTTTATCTGATATTAGGATGGCTAATCTGGCTTGTTTCCTGGGACCATTTGCTTGTAAAATTGTTTTCCAGCCTTTTACTCTGAGGTAGTTTTTGTCTTTGACACTGAGGTGCGTTTCCTACTTGCAGCAAAATGCTGGGTCCTGTTTACATTTCCAATCTGTTAGTCTATGTCTTTTTATTGGGGAATTGAGATCATTGATATTAAAAGAGATTAAGGAATAGTGCTTATTGCCACCTGCTATTCTTGACGCTATCTTTATGTTTGAGTGGTTATCTACTTTTGGGTTTGATGAAAGTAGGTTGCTATCTCGTTTTTTCCAGGATGTAGTTTCTCTGCTTGTATTGGCGGTTTCTACCTATTATCTTTTGCAGTGCTGGGTTTGTGAAAAGATATTTTGTAAATTTGGTTTTATCATGGAATATCTTGGTCTCTCCATCTATGGTGATTGAGAGTTTTGCTGGGTATGGTAGTCTGGGCTGGCATTTTTGTTCTCTTAGAGTCTGCATGAGATCTGCCCAGGATCTTCTGGCTTTCATAGTCTCTGGTGAGAAGTCTGATGTGATTCGGATAGGTCTTCCTTTATATGTTACTTGACCTTTTTCTCTTACTGCTTTTAATATTCTTTCTTTGTTTAGTACATTTGGTGTTTTGATTATTATGTGACAGGAGGTATTTCTGTTCTGGTCCAATCTGTTTGGAGTTCTGTAGGCTTCTTGTATGTTCATTGGCATCTGTCTCTTTAGGTTAGGGAAGTTTTTCTCCATAATTTTGTTGAAGATATTTACTGGCCCTTTAAGTTGAAAATCTTCACTCTCATCTATACTTATAATCCATAGGTTTGGTCTCTCATTGTGTCCTGGATTTCCTGAATGTTTTGGGTTACACGTTTTTTGCATTTTGCATTTTCTTTGACTGTTGAGTTGATGCTTTCTATGGTATCTTCAGCACCTGAGATTTTTTCTTCCATCTCTTGTGTTTTATTGTTGATGTTTGCATCTATGACTCCTGATTTCTTCCCAAGTTTTTCTATCTCCAAAGTTGTCTCCCTTTGTGATTTCTTAGTTGTTTCTACTTCCTTTTTTAGATCCTAGATGGATTTGCTGAGATCCTTCACTTGTTTGTTTGTATTTTCCTGTATTTCTTTAAGATATTTTTCTATTTCTTCTTTCAGGATTTCTGCCCGTTGACCCACGTTCTCCTGTATTTTTCTAAGCGATTTTTGTGTTTACTCCTCATGGGCTTCCATCTGTTGATCTATATTCTCCTGCATTTCTTTAAGCGATTTTTGTGATTCCTTTGTAAGGACATCTACCCATTGATTCATTTCTTTAAGCGATTTTTGTGTTGCCTCCTTGTGGGCCTCCATCAGTTGACCCATATTCTCCTGCATTTCTCTACGTGATTTTTGTGTTTCCTTTGTCAGGGCTTCTACTCGTTGATTCATTTTCTCCTGCATTTCTTTATGAGATTTGTTGTGTCCTTCTTTAAATTCTCTAATAGCATCATGAGAAGTGATTTTAAAACCAGATCTTGCCTTTCGGGTGTGATGGGGTATCCAGGACTTGCTGCTGTTGGAGAATTGGGTTCAGATGGTGCCATATTGCCTTGATTTCTGCTAGCAACGTTCCTATGTTTGCCTTTTTGCTGTATGGTTACCTCTGGTGTTAGTTGGTCCTGCTGTCACTGGCTGTTGCTTGGACCTCCTGTGAGCCTGCAAGGCTATTTCTGCCCCAGCCCTCTGGATTACCGGGATTCCCCTGGCACCGATTTCTGGGGCCTGTCGTGCTCCTGAGTGACTTTGGAGCCCTGATGTGCCTTGCTCCAAATGATGTTATATTGGGGAATCCCTGCAAATCCAAAGTCTCACCGTAGTCGATCCCCAGAGCAGTGGTCACCAAGGTGATGCTGGTGAGCTCCCGCCCTGTGCGGGTGCACTCTCTCCCAGTGTGGGTCCCTCTGCAGGGCAGATGTCCCACAGCAGAGCTGGCGCGTAGGTGACCGCAGAACTGCCCAGTTCTTGGGAGCAGGGATCACACAAGCTTGCTGAGACCCACGCGATATTTTGCTTGATTGTCCCTGTGTCTGGAGGACCCAGTTGCCCTGTTGCTGGAGCAAAGATGGCAGAGGGCTCTCTGCACTCTCTTGGCGCATATCACTCTGCAGGGCAGATGGCCCACAGTAAAGCTGCCCCGCTCTTGGGCGCAGATGGAAGTCCAACAGGCTGTGTCCCAAGCAATGTTATATTGGGGAGTCCCTGGGTACCTGGATGCTCAGTGCAGTCGATCCCTGGAGCAGAGGTCATCAAGGGGAGGCTGTGAGTTTCTGCCCTGTGCAGGTGTGCTCTCTCCCAGTGTGGGGGTCCCTCTGCAGTGCAGATGTCCCATAGCAGTGCTGGTGTGTAGGTGACCGCAGAACTGCCCAGCTCTTGGGGGCAGGGAGCACACAAGCTGGCTGAGACCCAAGCAATATTATGCTTGATTGTTCCTGTGTCTGGAGGTCCCAGTTCTGGTCTTGACTTCTTATCACAACAACAGCAGAGTGACGTAGATAATGTACTAGTCATGGTTCTCTAGAGGGACAGAGAATGTAGAATGAATATATATTAAAAGGTATCAGTGAGATTGACTTACCCCATGTGGTTTGGGTAGTCCAGAAATGGCTATCTCACACCAGAGATGCCAAGAACCCAGTAGCTGCTTAATCCACAAAGCTTGATTTCTCAGAATTCTCATTCTGGTACAGAAATTCTGAGAGAGCTACTGGTCTTCAGTCAATATAGGAAGGCCAACCAATCTCAGTGTCAGCCATATTTACGATGAGACTTCTCATTTCACATAATTTGGTCAAGAACATTCCTCAGAGTACAGAACAGCAGCTTACACTTAATTTGATTTCAGGTCCAATCAAGGTGACAGCCAAGATTAAGCACCACAATAGACAACAGAATTGACATTTGTTTCATTTGCTTTGACATTCCAAATGAACATTGAGTGCTGTATTCTTTAAATTTTTCTAACTTTCCACTTCCCTATCTTAGAGCTGTGTTTATTTCTTTAAGAAATGTAATGATTCCAATTTTTTTGCCTAGTAATCTATAATAGAAACATTTCCAATGATGATTATTCTGCAATGAAAAGAATCCATGATCTGTGACATAGTTTTCCCCATCATTTTCTAGGATTACATGGGTTTTATATGGTCGCTGAAAAATGTTTCAAATGAACAGGCATATTTCAGTAGTAACGTAAAAAATCTTCTGAAGAAAATGCTTACTTATATGGTATGTGCACACACCTGCATGAGTTTAATATGCCCCACCTGCACGAAATTGGCTAAGGAGGTCAGTAGGCATCAGTTACTTTGGAACTTGAATAACAGGCCGGTTTGAGACATTGGATATATGTGCTGAGAATGGATTCCACTTGCAAGAGCTGCAAGATCACTAAGTGAATTTAACTGTGGTATCATCTTTCTAGCCCCTGAAAAGGGATCTCCTTTAATGTCATTGTGGATATAATTCATATTTTTTAATTTCATAAAAAGAATTTTAGGGGGCTGGAGAGATGGCTCAGCAGTTAAGAGCACTGACTACTCTTCCAAAGGTCCTGAGTTCAAATCCCAGCAACCACATGGTGGCTCACAGCCATCCGTAATGAGGTCTGACTCCCTCTTCTGGTGTGTCTGAAGTCAGCTATAGTGTGCTTATATATAATAATAAATAAATCTTTAAAAAAAAAGAAAAGAAAAAATTAAAAAAAAGAATTTTAAACTTTGTATCTCAATTTAAATTAGTCTCAAATATATAGCTGAAAATGTAACTTTTACTTGCTAGATATAATTATTGTCTTTGGAGTTTACTGCTGAATAAACTCACCCTTTTTAGTTATTTCTGAACTCTGGCTGACTGGTTCAACTAAACTGTTCTGGCTCAAACTCCTCTCTAAGTTTCCTGGTTCAAACTGGCTTCTAATTTTCTGGCTCCTTCCTATTATTTGACTTCTTTGGTCTTCTCCTGTGACCCATTCCTGTAACATTATCCTAGTAAAACTGCACACCAACTCTGTATCGTTCTCTTAAGTCATCTCTTACTTCTGTGCTATTCTCTTAAGTAGCCTCTCTATTTTCCTGAGAGTTTGGTATATCTTATCTCTGATTCATTCTCTCAGATCTTTCTGATTAATCACTCTGTCTGCTACTCTATTAGATGTCACTTTCAAACATGGCTGGACCATTCATTGTCTGAGATTAAAGCTGTTCATTAAAGGTGAATCTGTACTTACACAAGATCATACTATAATCCAGAGTGTGACTTCATTCCAGCCAGATCAGATATTTTAATATATCCCTCCCCAGAGCAGCCATATTTTGGATTAAAATTTCTCTACATATTACAAATTTAAAAGTTGGAGACTCCTTAAAACCTATATTACAGAGTTTCCTATTTAAATTATTCAAATCTCTTTCTACTCAGAAGTTGAGTACTATTTCCTGAAATTCTACTGCCCTAATAAATTAGATATTTATGTTCATGGTTCCATGACATTCAATGGAATATTCAGATAGAGTTATGCTTGTGGTTTTACAAAAGTTATACATAGGAAACAGAATTAAATATAATCCCCAGTCAGATAAAGCATAGCATAAGAAACCTTTCCTTTTTCAAATGAGTAAAAGGATTCAGGTGCTCAGGCGTGAACTGGGAAAAAAAAATTTTAAAGTAACCCCCTTAGAAGGAGTCCCCTACTTCTGTCAGCATGTAAGGCTCTGCATCTAATTACTGGAGAAGGGAAGAATAAAGAAAGAAAACTTGCAAGAAATCCTGGGTTTTGTGGCAAAAGAAAAATAAAATTCCTATCTCTGAGAAGAATTGGAATAGCGTTGGACATGATTTACCAATTATAGACAGTTGATATTGTTAGTGACATACTGATTGGCAGACGGCAGAGTTACAAGGTGTTCAGTGCTGTGTGCTCCTGCTGAGGTAATTAACCCACTTCCATGCTTTACCCAAGGCTGCCTTTTCTACAAAAGTATAAATCTAGGTCTCTGTACCATTTGATTACTCAGGGTTCAAAGACTGGAATGCAAAGCTCAGCACTGGATTGCATAGAATTGACAGCAATTATTGCACATTTCTCATTTCCTTTCCCATCAGATTCAATAATTTCATGAACTCTAAATGTTAGAGTGACAGCTGGTAACAGACTGTCAGTGCTTTCATTTGGGCATTAAAATAATCAACTGATTGATCAACTTTAATTAGCTGATTTGCCTACTGTAACACTAGCTGAAATTTGGGATATAAGAAAAAAAGATGATAGCAAATTCTGTTAAGATCTGTCTGTTTTTCTCATTGGTGAGCAGAGCTGATGGAAGCAACTTTACCACTGCCATGCATTTCTTAGCAGTGAGAGTACATTCTGAAAGAGCAGTTAGGTATAATTTGTTCTTGTGTAAACAACATAAAATATGCCTATGCAAACACTGATAGGACATCCTATTATATGCAGACTATAGAATACAGAAGCATATGTATACAAACAATTTATAACTGAGTGCTATTAGTAAGAGTAAATGTATGAGACAGGAATGGGCTATTGATTAGAATTGCCTTTTTTTCAATAAATTATACATTTTAAGCATATTACATACAAAGTAATCAGTACTCTGAATAAAAAACCTGGAACTTGCATTCCTACATGAGATATTTAACCCAAAAAAGAAAGATAAAACATGCTTTGGAATATAATGATTCAATTCATCTTTTGAAAAACTTAAAATATAATGATGTAATTTCTCCCTTTTCTTTCCTCCCCAACCTCATTCATGTCTTCCAATTCTTAGCTTCCTCCCAAATTCATAACCTTTCTTTCTTTAACTATTATCAACAGACAGAAAATACACACATAAGCAAGCACACATGCATAGACATATATAGAGGAATGTATTTATAAATTATATATATATATATATATATATATATATATATATATATATATATATATATATCCTACTGAGTCCTTTCTGTGTTGCTTGTATGTATATGCTTTTAAGGTTGACTACTTGGCGTTGGATGACCAAACTGGGGATTCAACCTTGGGCAAAACAATTTCTCCCACTCACAGTATTTCTTAGTTGCCTGTAGTTCTTTGTCTATCTGTGGGACCCCAAGATAATCCCTGCTTTTATATCAGCATGTTTACTCCTGTTGTCCTTGTTTGGGTCTATTTAAGTAGCATTCTCATTCAGACATCAAGGGTGATGTTTCTCTGTCATTTCTATGAAACATCACTTCACAGATTTCCTGGTTTTCTGTATACCAAAATCTCTTCTTCTCTTCCTCAGTGTTCCCTAAACCTTAGGTATAAGAGTTGTTTTGTGGACATATTTCTTGGGGCTTGAAATCCTGTGCAGTTTTTCTCTGCATTTGACCAATTGTAGGTATATGTACAGGTCTGTCTCCTGCAAAGGGTAGCTCCTTTGATGTAGGTGGGAGAAACATTACATTTTGAAGCAGAAGTTTATGTAAATACACAGACCTCCTGCTATGGCTTTCATGAGCCCAGCCTTAACATGAAAATAGCAATTTCTTCTGTGCATTTTAAAATGGTAATTGTGAAGTTAGCTCCTTAGGAAAATTGGGATAAGAAGGTACAGTCTGAATGAGGACAGATGTTCCCTGCAGAGCTTTCTGTTTTGTGAAGTCAGATATGTCCCTTTTTTGATGCCATTCTTTTTGTTTATGTGAAACTTGGCTTTGAACTAGTGCGTAATATTGATTTCATTATTATATATTTTTATGAACTCATTCTAAACCAATTAGCACCTTCTCACTATTTAATATATCTGAAATACAAAGCACTAAAAATTAACTTGATAAGACTGGACAGATCTGATCATCCATTGTTTTGCATTTTTAAAAGGGGACCATGAATTTTAAGGAGAGTGGGGAGAAGTATACTGACATCCTACTTAGAAGTCACTTGCCACTAACAGAAGAACATAAAAGTTTTAAGTTTATTGTCAAGGCAAATAACAAAGTAAATAAACAAAAATTCATTTCCTCAAAGTGATGCTATGAGCTCCACTTATTTACGTAGTAAAGTTAGACACATATACTCATATACACACCAACACAGACCCACATACAAACACACAGAGACATATACATAGACATACACAGCTTATACAGACACAAGATACATATGCACACACATACACTTGCACATACACAACCACACATACAGACACATACGCATATGCATATATATGCACGTACACATATGCAGACACATACCCATAAAAGAATATACACAGACACACACAAGCACAGAAATACACACACATGCCCATAAACGTGCACACACACACACACACACACACACACACACACATACACACAGACATACACACAGTCACATAAGTGCTGGAATTTTTGCATTGCTAGCTGTGCAATGCTTTGTTGATCTCAAGTCTTTAGCTTTAGTTCATTGAGAAAGACATGGCAGAGAACTGCTCCTGGAATTCTAGGTGGTTCTGATCACTCTTGCTGACTCATGGCAATTCGGTAGATGCCAGGATGTTTCTGCTGGATTGTACACCACTGCTGATTCATGTTTTGTGGCACTTTTGAATTGGACTGCTAGTATCCTGATACTATAAAACTAGACTGCTCATATCCTGACAATGGAGATTGGAATCACCCCAAAGAACTACTTCTAAATAGGTCTACATACCCATTGTTCTATTCCCATCTTTTCTCCCCTACCTTTGGATAGTGGACTAGAAGGGGCATCAAAGCATTTGAGAAACCGTATTAAAGTAGGAGATAAAAAAAAATCTAAATCTACACTTTAGTTCTTCTCCCTGAGTCAGTAACTTGCTTTAGATGATATGCATGATGAATCTAAAACAGAAGTCAAAATTGATAAAATGATATCTTTAAGCATATCAATGGCTTTTATAGCATCTACTTTTTTCTCAAAGAACCAGCTCCTGGTTTTGTTGATTCTTTGTATAGTTCTTTTTCTTTCTATTTGATTGATTTTTGCCATGAGTTTGATTATTTCCTACCATTTATTCCCATTGGGTGTATTTGCTTCTTTTTGTTCTAGAGATTTCAGATGCACTGTCAATTTGCTAGTGTAAGCTCTCTGCACTTTCTTTTTGGAGGGACTTAGATCTATCAGTTTTCCTCTTAGCACTGCTTTCATTGTGTCCCATATGTTTTGGTATGATGCGTCTTCATTGTCATTAAATTCTAAAAAGTCTTTAATTTCTTTCTTTATGTCTTCCTTGACCAAGCTATCATTGAGAAGAGCATTGTTCAAAGTCCATGTGTATGTGTGTTTTCCATTGTTTTTGTTTGAACTGAAGACCAGCCTTAGGCCGTGGTGATATGGTAAGTTACATGGAATAATTTCAATATTTCTGTATCTGTTGAGGTCTGTTTTGTGACCAATTATGTGGTCAATTTTGGAGAAGTTACCATGAAGTGCTGAGAAGAAGGTATATTCTTTTGCTTTAGGGTGAAATGTTCTATAAATATCTGTTATATCCATTTGGCCCATAACTTCAGTTAGTTTCACTGTGTCTCTACTTAGTTTCTGTTTCCATGATTTGTCCATTGTTGAGAGTGGTGTTTTGAAGTCTCCCACTATTATTGTGTGGGGTGCAATGTGTGCTTTGAGCTTTAGTAAAGTTTCTTTTATGAATGTGAGTGCCCTTGCATTTGGGGCATAGATGTTCAGAATTGATAGTTCATCGTGGTAGACTTTTCCTTTGACCAGTATGAAGTGTCCCTCCTTAACTTTTTTGAAAACGTTTGGTTGAAAGTCGATTTTATCCAATATAGGAATGGCCAGTCCATCTTGTTTTTTGGGGCCATTTGCTTGGAAAATTGTTTTCCAACCTTTGACTCTTAAGTAGTGACTGACTTTGCCACTTAGGTGCATTACTTGTATGCAGCAAAATGTTGCCTCCTGTTTATGTATCCAGTCTGTTATTCTATGTCTTTTTATTGGGGAACTGAGACCATTGATGTTAAGAGATATTAAGGAAAAGTGATTGTTGCTTTCTGTCATCTTCTTTGTTAAAGGTAAAATTCTGTTTGTGTGGCTATCTTCTTTTTTTTTTTTATTCTTTTTTTTATTTTTTTTATTTTTTAATTTACATTCCAAATCATTTCCCCTTTCCCGTTTCCTCCCTCCCCGAAAGTCCCATAAGCCCCCTTCCCTCCCTCTTTTCTCCATTCAACCCCCTCTCGTTACTCTGTCCTGGCGTTCCCCTACATCCAGTCTTTCCAGGACCAGGGGTCTCGCCTTCCATCTTCTTAGAAATCTATTGATATGCGGATTGTGTCTAGGGTATTCCGAGATTCTGGGTCAATATTCCCTTATCAGTGACTGCATACCATGTGTGTTCTTTTGTGATTGGGTTACCTCACTAAGGATGATATTTTCAAGATCTGACCATTTGCCTAGGAATTTCGTGAATTCATTGTTTTTAATTGCAGAGTAGTATTCCATTGTGTAGATATATGTGGCTATCTTCTTTTGGGTTCGTTGAAAGAAGATTACTTTTTGCTTTTTCTAGGGTGTGGTATCCTGGCTTGTGTTGGTATTTTCCACCCATTATCCTTTGTAGAGCTGGTTTTGTGGACAGATATTATGTAAATTTGCTTTTGTCATGGAATGTTTTGTTTTCTCTGTCTATGGTAATTAAGAGTTTTTCTGGGTATAGTTGTCTGGGCTGGCATTTGTGTTCTCTTAGAGTCTGTATGAGATCTGCCCAGGATTTTCTAGTTTTCATGGTCTCTGATGAGAAGTCTGGTGTAATTCTGATAGGTCTGCCTTCATATGTTATTTGACCTTTTTCCTTTACTGCTTGTAACATTCTTTCTTTGTTTAGTGCATTTGGTGTTTTGATTATTATGTGATGGGAGGAATTTCTGTGCTGGTCCAGTCTGTGTGGAGTTCTGTAAGCTTCTTGTATGTTAATGGGCATTTCTTTCTTTAGGTTAGGGAAGTTTTCTTCTATAATTTTGTTGAAGATATTTACTGACCCTTTAAGTTGGAAATCTTTGCTCTCTGCTATACCTATAATCCTTAGGTTTGGTCTTCTCATTGTGTCCTGGATTTCCTGGATGTTTTGGTTCAGGAGCTTTTTGCATTTTGCATTTTCTTTGAATGTTGAGTCAATGCTTTCTATAGAATCTTTAGGTTCTGAGATTCTTCTAACTCTTATATTCTGCTGTTGATGCTTGCATCTATGACTCCTGATTTCTTTCCAAGGTTTTCTATTTCCAGAGTTGTCTTCTTTTTTGATTTCTTTATTGTTTCTACTTCCATTTTCAGATCCTGGATAGTTTTCCTTCCCTTGTTTGTTTGAGTTTTCCTGAAATTCTTTAAGGGATTTTTATGTTTCCTCTTTAAGTACTTCTACCTGTTAATCCATGTTCTCCTATGCTTCTTAAAGGGTTTTTTGTGTTTCCTCTTTAAGGGCTTCTGCCTGTTGACCCATGTTCTCCTGTAATTCCCTATGGGATTTTTGTGTTGCCTCTTTAAGGGCTTCTCCCTGCTGACCCATATTTTCCTGTATTTCTTTAAGGGAGTTATTTATGTCCTTGTTGAAGTCCTCTATCAGCATCATGAGTTGTGATTTTAAATCCAGCTTTTGCTTTTCTGATGTAATGGGGTATCCAGGATTTGCTGTTTGGAAGTGAGTTCTGATGGTTTGCCATGTTGTCTTGGTTTCTGTTGCTAATGATCTTGCATTTGCCTTTGGCCATCTAGTTATCTCTGGTGTTAGCTAGTCTTGCTGTCTCTGACTATGGCTTCTCTGTCCTGCAAGCCTCTGTATCTGTACTCCTGGGATTCCCATTCTCTCAAATGCCTTGCATAAGGCTGGTTCTACAGGAAGTATCAGGAGATGGGGTCTTCCCTGTGGTAGACCTGGCAAGGATCGAATTCCCTGTGTGCTGCCAGTTCTCTAGAAACTATCAGGAGATGGGGCCTTCCCTTTGACAGAACTGGCAGGGCTCTACCACAATAGAATGAATGGGGCAGGCAGAGGAAGGGGGAACAGAAGGGGAGTGGTATTCTGGAGGGAGGGCAGGTTTTGGTGGTTGCTGGTTAGTGAGTCCCAGCCAGAAGCTCTGGGCCTCCAGAGGTGGGGGTCATTCTTACTGAATGCCCTGTGTGCTGCTGGTTCTCTAGAAAGTATCAGGAGATGGGGGTTTTCCCTGTTGCCGAACTGGCAGGGGTCTACCACAGCAGAACAAACAGGGCAGGCGGCTGCAGAGGAAGGGGTAAAAGGAATGGAAGGGGAGTGGTATTCTCCAAATTAATACTTTATATCACAACTTTTGAAGATACAATTATTTTAAAAAATCTTTAAATTTTTTATATAAAAGTCCTGTATTTACAGCATTCTTCTCTCTTTTCTCCTTCTAGTCCTTCCACTGTATCAATCTTTGTCAAATGCATTGACTCTTATTCTTTAATTATAATTGTCATACACTCATGCACACAAACATACACATGTGTATGCAGGCTTGTGCATTTTATAAACACAGCATGCTGAAATTATTTAGTATCTCTTATATGTGTCTAGAGCTGAACACTTGAGATTGGCTAGTCTGTCAGAGATCTTATCTTTATAGATGTCCAATTTATTTCTCTTAGAAACCATTAATTATCTGTAGTTGTTCTCCTAGGGCTCCTGTGAGAATTTCATGCCAATGTGACTGAAAGAATCCTCAGCATCATTTTCTAAATGTATGCTTTGAAATGTCTTGGTTACTTTTTCTATTGCCATGACAAGACACCATGAGCAAGGAAATTTATAGAAGAAAGAATTTACTGGGGAATTGTTTATTGCTTCACAGGGTTAGAGTCTGTAACTATCATGATGGGGAAAGAGGCAGCAGGCAGGCAGGCATGGCACTAGAGCATTAGCTAAGACTTCAAATTTTATCCACAAATAGTAGGCTGATAAGGAGAGAGCTAGGGTGGTATGGGTTTTTGCAACTTCTAAGCCCACTTCCGTAGACACACCTCCTCCAACAAAGCCACATCTCCCAATCTTTCTCAAAGAGTTCTACCAACTGGAGTCAATATATAAGCCTATGGAGGTAATTCTCATTCAAACCAACATAATGTCATACCATCATTTAATTACTGTACATTACAGCATTCTCGTCTCTTTTCTCCTTCCAGTTCTTCCACTAGAAGTAAAAAATAATTCCACTGGAAGTTAAAAAAGAAATTTTAGCTAGAGGGGTGAGGCAGGAGTTGGTGGGTAGGGGAGTACCCTTTTAGAGGGAAAGGAGAGGGGGATGAGAATGGTATTTTTGGAGGGAAGACTGGGAAGGATGACAACATATGAAATGTAAATAAATGAAATAATTTTAAAAAGAGGAAAAGTAATTTTAGGTGCTGTAAAGTGTCACAGTGATTGTTCTTTTAACACAGAGGCTTGTTCTTTTTTTTTTCTTTTAGCTATTAACACATTACCCACATGAAAAATCCTTTGCTATGATGGGATTTTGGATTACTATTCTGCAGAGAGAATTCCTTCTCAATACCATGGAGAGAAACTTTATCTTAGACAAAAGACTGGGCAAAGTCAGAAACTAAAATTGAAATATGTTATATACATATATACATAATTTTTTACTATATGTACCTTCTCTGTCAAATGCATTCATGTTTGTAGAACTTATACTTCCTATCATTTTATAAGTAAATATTTCTATTACTTGGAAGGAATTGTTCCTAATGTTTTCCATGGCTTGAGTATGATAAATTTTATTTTATTTCAAGGGATTCATGCCAAGAGAAAAGCTGTATTATCAGAAACAGTTCTGCTTACTTGCAAACTTAAATCTGGTGATCAAGTGAGAATTAAAAAAGAAAAACCTAAGGTTTGTGGTTTCATTCTTTAATACACATATTTCAGAAAACATCCTTTTCTCTTGTATAGCAGAACATTCTTTGACACATTTTTCAATGTC
The DNA here is from genome assembly GCA_036184795.1 of Tokudaia tokunoshimensis. Classification (NCBI taxonomy): domain Eukaryota; kingdom Metazoa; phylum Chordata; class Mammalia; order Rodentia; family Muridae; genus Tokudaia; species Tokudaia tokunoshimensis. Next base: position 15,757,451 of record BTHU01000002.1, read on the forward strand.
AGAAATATGTGTTGAAATACACACCAAAATAAAAATTCTTCAATAATAACCTTACAACAATTTAATTCTATATATACATAATTATACATATTCACACACACATATATATGTACACATGTGTGTATAGTTGTTATACTATGGATTTTCTTCCTTTGCACAATGAATAAGATTTAGCTTACTCTTCCTGAATCTTCCTTATATTTGGATAACTAAAAGCAGGATTTTCATGAAAAATATCTTAAAATCAATTTCTAAAATTTCAGTAACTTTTAAGGAAATACAGTTACATTTGATTATTATTCAGACTTGCTTTTTGATTTGCTAAAATAATCAAAGAAGGATCTTGTTTCTGAATTATTTTGCTTATAAATACATAAGATTCATCTATATACATATACTTTTCTTTATACATCTGTCACTCTATCTAGTACGTCTCTATTACTATCTATGTGTACAATGTGCTTAAAGTTAAGAAAACTAACCCATCCAAAATTTACTTTTTAATTATATTCAACATCACATGCAAAATTACTTAAAGAGAAGGGGTTGTTCTGTTGAGAAAAAATTAATAGAGTTAATTTCTTTTAATATAAATAGATTTAAGAACTTTTAAAGGGAGTAAACAAGTTTATACTCTTCAAGATGGAGCACAGCTTCTGGGTGTAAAATATTCTTGTTATAATAAAGTTAACTTAAATAAAACTTAAATAAAGAAAATAAAACCAGGTTTTACTTTATAGCTCACTTATCTATCCTATGGGACAAATAATAGTGTATTCTCCTCTTCTCATTTCTGAATGCCAACTTTAGAAGTGTTTTTATAGTCATAATGCATGCAAGCTCAAATAGAAATTTCTCCTTTGTATTATCATGTTCACTTTTTGTTTACTATTTAATAAAAAACTTCTTGGTACATTTCTATAATCCATAGTAATTAGTCATTACATTTCTAGAAGACTTTGAAAACATAATGGATTCTTTTAACAATAGTATGGATTCTTGAATGAACTTTGGTAGGATGCTGCTGCTAGGCAGAGAACTATTATGAAACAATATTTGCCGACTTTGGAGCAGGAATTTTACAGATATGACTCTTTACATATTCACATCTGTTCATCTGGCCATTTAGAAAATGTAAGTAGTAGAAGGACACTGTGATGCATGGCTGTGGTCCCAGATATTCAGGAGGTTGAGACAAGAGGATGCTAAATCCAAGAGTTCTGGGCTGTAGTGAGCTATGTATGTTGATCCAGTGTCTACACTAAGTTTGGCATCAATATGGTGACCTCCCAGGATGGGGGACCACCAAGGTGCCTAAATCAGTCCAGGTTGGAAAATGTAGTTACTTTAGCCTTGCTTATGGTTTATTTAAAATAGACCTTTAAAAGGAAGCTTCAACAAAGTCTATTAAAATAGAGCTTAATCAAAGAACAGATGCTAGCATTGCCTAAATAGAAATTAACCAAATGCATTAACGCACACTTTATAAATCACTATGATCACTCCTTGCAGTGCATTTATAAAGATTAAAAAATGTATATTATATTTTAATTAAAAGTTGATAAAAGTGAGTGAGAACTGGTTCAAGTTATTATTCCGAGTAACCTGTTAGGTGTCTTTTAGGAGTCATTTCTAAAGTCTACAAAATAGAAGACATTAGATGACACTGACCTGACAGGGAATCTGAAATGACATCAGATGAAATTAATTTCTTTTATATATTTAAAGACCTTTTCTCTGCTTAATCACACATCTATATTGAAGTCACTCCTATGTATGTGGAAAAATGAATCATTGGTTAAGACTGCTGGCTGCTCTTTCAGAGGATGTGCGTTCAATTCCCAGCACCAACACAGCAACACACAACCACATGTAACTTTAGTTTCATGGAATCCTACACTTTGTCTGATTTTCTGAGCTACCAGGAGCACAGGCAGTGAACAAATATATAGGAAGGCAAAACACCCATGCATAGAAAAGTAATAGAATAATTTAAAAAGAGGAATCAAAGTAAGAAGAGACTGAAAACATGCGATGAGTTTGTTGTGGTGCAAGTTTAATGCCCATGTATGTTCCTATGGATACATGGTTTTGAGAACACTAGAGCTTCTAGACAGCCATTTAGAAAACTTGGCTATTAGTCTGACTCACACTATCTTAAAACATAAATGAAATGTATGAGCAACATCCAGATTCTTCCTGGAATGAAGCCTGAAAGAAATAAGGCACATGGTTGTCTATGTTGGAAACACTGAGTAATGTAGAAAACATTCTCAACAGCATCTCTGCAGTAAATTCAATGATATGTTCCATATGCAGCCCAGGGTGTCTTCTACTATATAGCACTTAGAAGAAACACGCCATGAAAATAATTTCAGGAGTCCCGTCTATGGTCTATGACTGCAGCATTTCTCCACTTTTAGCTGAATTTAGAAACTGTGAAATGGGGGGATTTGAGAATAAGTCACCAGGGCATGAATAGACTTTTGTGGTGGGAGTGTTGAGGAGACCATTTACAAGAGCACTCAGGAGAACTTCACTGCAGAATGCTCAACTAACCCAGTTGTGCGATGTGGTTTGGACTCAACTCCTTCTTTGCCACTTATATACTGTGTAACTTCACTAGCACCAAAAGTCCTCTGTACTTGCTCACTCCTTTGCAAAATGAAGATGACGATGATGTTTCTCCTTTGTGGAGCTGTTCTGAGGACTGCATAAGTGAATGCATGGAAAATCTTAAGAAAAGAGACCAGCCATTTGTCAAATGTACAATTAATGTTAGCTGTGACTTTTATCTTCAAATATGTAAAGAATTAACACACCAGAGAGGATACAGGCTCAGTCTATTTTACTTTAAGCATCTGATATAAGATGGGTGTAGTCAGACCCTATTCACTGACCTAGCATTTTCAAATTATTTTTTAAATTACTTTGTAGATCTAAATCAGTAGTCAAAATGCAGTGGTGATAATTTATGAACAGAGACGCACATACAAAGGTAAGAATTACAGTTACCATATATATATTCTCACCAAGGTACACAAATCCATGTGATCCCTCATGATCCCAGTTCACACTTCATAATACAACAAATGATCCTTTCATGTTATAACTTTTACAATGGTTTTCATATGTTTCATATTTCTTTTTCTTCTATTTTTTTCCATTTTTCTCTTCTTCTTTCAGTGTTCCTGCTTTCCTTTATCTTCCTCAGATAGTCACAATTACTTATGTAGGCAAGGGTAACCTAGACCTTGACTTCCGATCTTCCTGCCTCCTTATCAGGAAAGCTGGGTCTTTAGACTTGGATTACCAACACACTTGTATACAATTTGGGCTTTGCTGTTGATTGTGCTTCTGATGACAGCCTCAGGTCTAGTGTGGAAAGGCTGTCTGGTGCCCCAACATAAGAAGGTTGGGAGGTATGTTTGAAAAAAATAGCACTGGGAAGAACAAATGAATCAAACATCTACAACAAAAATCTAGAGCATATTAAGCTTCAGGCATTAATGTGGTCATAGTTGAGATGATAAACACACATAGAATGATTATTTATTAATTCCTTGTTATGTATTAAGAAGTGGACAAGTTTCATATTTCAGGAATGAAATCTCATTATTAAATTAATAATTTTAATAAAAATTATTTTAATTAAACTTAAATTAATTAATTAAAACTAAAATACGTTTAAAGATTTATTTATTTTTATGTATGTGAGCACACTGTGGCTGTCTTCAGACACAGCAGAAGGGGAAGGGCATCAGACCCCATTATATATGATTGTGAACAACCCTGTGATTGCTGGGAATTGATCTCAGGACCTCTGGAAGAGCAGTTAGTGCTCTTAACCGCTGAGCCATTTCTCCAGCCCCCTAAAACAAGTTTAAAATTAAATAAGTTTAGGAAACAATTATTTTCTCAAAGTGAAGGAATTGCAGAATCATAAAATACTTAAAAATAATTAATTTTGAAAATTTGGGTGAAACTGAAATTTTTCCCATTGTTTCATTATTTCTACTACTACTGAGTGTTCTGATATTTATATTGCTCATTATGTTAGGACAAGTGTGGTTGATTTTACATGCAATGTTTATTTTGTTTTAGCAAATCTGACATACTAACTGAAGTCATGAAGGCAAACTAAGTTTACTGAGCTTGCTGAGAACTATTTGTGGATAAAGGTAATGTTGGTTTTTTGAGAAGGAGGAATTATTAAAGTGTATAAACATGTGCTGTACATGTGGTTCTCAACCTAGTTACTAGTTTGCAGCTTATGTATGTGCGGGTCTGGCTCCTCCTTTGTAGCTGCTTTCTCTATATCTCTGAAACTCATAAAGAAAATATTAATGTATTTTTATAACTCACGATCCCTGTGAGCTCTTATTTCTCTAGACTGCCAGAATCCCATCTTTGGAAAGGGAATTTTAACAAGTGACAGAGGGTTTGCAGTGGAGAAGCACCTACTCCCTTTGTGGGCCAGAAATACATTTCCTATAATTTAAAGTAAACATGGGATCATTGTTTATATCTATTTTTCAGAGTATGTTTATTTTTTCTCTCTCTACTGATTCTGTAAAAATATTATTGCAAATAATTTGATGGAAATCAATTCAGTTCAGCTTTGAATCAAGTCCAGTTACCCTCAAAAACACAGAACATTCAGACATAGGAGACAGAACAGTACAACACGCACCACCCAGCTTTACAGCTAGAATGGTACTAACCCCCATCCCTCTGGCATCTGTCTTCATGGGCTTCCACATACCATCTGTTTTCTCAGCTTTGGACTTAGGGACTATCATTTCCTTTCTTTAGCCCCTCTAAATTTTCATTTGGCTAAATGTTTTATATCAGGATATGTGTATAGAAATGACACATGTGTTGTTAATTTTATTTTCTTGGGGTTCATTAAGCATACTATATGATCTCTTATAATTTATCAGTTTTTGAGTGTCTTGATTGCAGCTTCCCCTCCCTCCTCTCCTCCTAGTCCCTCCCTCTTACCCACTCCATCCAACTCTCTTTTTTTTCTACCCAGAAAAGGGGAGGCCTCCCATAGATATTAACCAGCCTTGGCATATCAAGTTCTGGTGAGACTAGGCGCATCTTCTCTTATGGAGGCTAGATGAGGCAGTCTTATTAGGGAAAAGGGATCCAAAGGCAGGCAGCAGAGTCAGAGACAGTCCCTGTTCTTGCTGTTAGGAGTCCCACATGAAGATCCAAGTGCATATCTGTTACATTTGTTCAGAGGGCCTAAGTCTGTTCCATGCATGATTTCTGGTTGTCAGGGGTGGATGGAGACAGGGGACTGGGTTTGGAGTGGGTAGACATGAAAAGGAAGGATGAGAATATGTGGGATAGAGCATCTCTGGGATGAGCTGGTTTCTGAGTGTAATATAAATTCCCAGGAATTTATAAGTTGACCCTAGCTAAGACTCCTAGCAATCAATGGAGGATATGGAGCCTGAAATGGGCATCTCCTATAGCCAGGCAAGTGTTCATTTATTTTCATTGACTGATTTTAATGATGTCTGCTGGATATGATAACTGTATCTCACAATTTATCTAAGGAAATATATGAGCAATTTCCTGATTTTTGTGATTATAACATTCTACCCTAGAGTTGCGCAAATTGTACTATTCATCTCTCAAAGGCATGTTGGCCTTTAAAATAATTGTATGGTTTCCTACTCCTACTAGCCATATTCAGAATTCCAGTGACCCATGAGCACTCTCAGAACCAGATTTATCAGAGATCTTAGGGTTTGCTGATTTGCTGTTAGAAGTAGAAATGGAAGTGATTGCATGTGAAAATTACTTATAAATGCTTTTATATGAGGTTTATATTTTACTCTGATGCAAAAAGAAATGTCTTTTCATATTAAAAAACTAGATCAGACATTTTAGAGCATCTTTAAAGAAAATTTGAGCAGAATGTTTAGAGGTGCCCCTTGCATCCCCACCAGCAGCATTCTGCCTGTTCCTGGGTCCCATGTACTTCACTGGGGACTGGTTTGTGTAACTGCCCACAGTTACATAGAATGGGTTACCTGGAAGGGAAGCTGGGGATGTATGGGAAGGTGGTGAAAAGAGATGGAGACTAAGACAACACCAGCTGCTCAAAGTCTTGAGGTTTAATGGGGGACTCAGAATTTTAAGGTTTCAGGCAAGACCCTTCCCCCAAATTCCAGGGTGTGTTCTGGGGAACTGCTCTGGCTATTCAGTGGGCATTGACTCCACTGCTCAGGCGGCTGGGTGGGTCACCTGCTTAATTCAGGAATTTGTAGATCTGGAGGAACAATGAATTTCACCTTGGTCTGAGTGTTCCACCCTAGGTGGAGTGGATTATGGCTAGCATAGGAATGCCTGCTCAAAGGCTGGGAGAGGAACTTCACCTTGGTCAATGTCAAGTTCCTGCCAGGTGGCTTGGCACCCCAATAAGGCCTTCTACAGATTTGAGGTCTTTCTGGGTTGTTATGTATTTCTCAGTTCCTGGCTTGTCTTTTTACAGTCTAAAGGTATTTGATGAGTAGCAGAAGTGACATATAACTTGCCAGTTATAATTCTCTTGCTGTTTTGTTTATAAACTCTATTTTACTTTAAGATTCTTGAATTTTATCCTAAATTTTTTTAGTTAAGATTTTCTGTTTTTCTCATCACATGAGTTTCTAATCCACCTAAATTTGGTTATTACAAAACATTGCTAAGCTCTGATTAATTTATTTTTCACAATGTTGATATAAGTTGTTTAACTAGTATCTGAATTCCTCTCATTCAGAATAGAAAGGATTTTGTAAGCTGTGATTATGGCTTCTTTGTATGTATCCAATTTTTTTTGTTGCAGGATAGTTGATCACACTGTGAATTCTGAGATTGTATACTGGAAAAACCTGTCTCTAGTTGTGGTATGGCTCGGTTTTAGCACACAATTTTAATCCAAGAGTGTTGGAGGATACTTGGTCACATTATGAGGTTGTGTACTAGAAAAATCTGTTTCTAGTTGTGGTGTGCCTCAGCCCTAGCACACACCTTTAATCTGAGAGTTTTCTGTTTATTGTAAACAAGACTAAATAAAGTCAACCATAACTCAAGAGACAGAGCAAGCAACCAGTTGGATGGAAAAAAAGCACAGAGTAGGAGTAAGTCAGGAGGATGAATAGAGTCTCACAGGAAGTAGAAAGGAGGGATATTTAGTTTCAAAGTTTTTTAAGACATTTTTGAGAAGAAGGGACTCTTTTTTCTTAGACACTGTTTGAAGAGGAAGGTCAGGTGGGTGCTTTCTCTGCCTCTCTGAGCTAGTAGGTTTTCACCCCATCATCTGGTTCCTGAGACTTTATTTGGTAAAACTGAACAATTGAGATTTTATTTTGAAAACAACCATTGTTGACCATTATTTTACTTATGTATATATATTTGAAATTCTAAAATGTAAGTATATTAGATATTTAATTTATTTTCATAAATCCATTTTGAGAAATGCACATGTAACTGTGTATGTGTGTGTTAATGTGTATGTAGGTGAGTACATATCTATATATGAAAATGTGTGTGTGTGTGTGTGTGTGTGTGTGTGCAGGTCAGAGGATAACCTAGGATGTTATTTGGACCTTAATAACACTTGTTTGTTCTAGGATCTCTCACAGACCCAAGGCTCATCGACTTAGACTGGCTGATTTGCAAGTGTGAGGGATCTTCCTGCCTCTGTTCCTTAGGCATAAGATCACACCACCATGTCAGGTCTTTTTATGAATTGTGGTGATCAAATTCAGGGACTTGCGTTTGTGTGACAACTGAGGTCTTTCCTTAAGCCCTGAATAAAAGTGTTTATTTAATGCTCACGCAGTGCCCTGTGTGTGTGTGTGTGTGTGTGTGTGTGTGTGTGTGTGTGTGTAAGTGATGTTAGGATTCTGTCTAAACTCCACCCCACCATTACCTGGCAACAGGGTAGGCCTGGCTCACTATAAAACGGACTGCTTGGCCCCTCCCCTCTCTCTTATTCTCTCACTCTTTTACCTTCTCTCTTACCCTCTTGGGCTCTTCCCTTCCTCCTCCCCTCCCCCCTCTCCACGTGGTCATGGCCGGCCTCTGATTCTCTACTCTCTCCCTCTCTCTGCCTTTCTCTGCCTCTAGTACCTCCTTAACTCCCTTCCACATGCCCTGAATAAACTCTATTCTATACTATACCATCCTGTGTGGCCCCTCAGGTGGAAAGAATGCCTCAGCATGGGCCCGCTGAGGCACTCGTTCCCCCCACACCACCATAGAACAACATACTCTCTCGCCTCTTTCTTTTTTTATGATCATAACAATTGGAGGTCAGAAGAAAACAACAGGGAGATTGTTTTGCTGCTTCTACTAGGTTGGTCTGGTTTTGAACTAGGTGGTTAGGCTTGGTTACATGTGCCTTTACTGACTGGCCCTATAAGTGACTTTTAATTCCTTTGTTTTATACTGCTCAGTCTCAAAGTTTGCCTTTATTACAACTTTTATTTTTCTTGGAGATTAAAATAGATACAGTAGATTATTTTTATTTCATTTTCATTCTGAGTGAGAAGGGTTTTGTCCTTTTCTCATGGATAAATATTACCAAACTAAGAAATAGAGCAGATGCACATATTAACAGCCAAACTCTGCCCTTAGTCAGCTACAGTGTGAATAAGTTACAAAGATACTCCTAAGCCACATAAAGCCTAAGCCAGGATGGATTGAAATCCTCAGAAACTGAAAGACAAAATAAACCTTCCCTTCCCTAAAAATACAAAGAATCTATGAAAAACCAAAATGGTAGTTTTGTACTAAGCACAGAAGAGGTAATGATAAGCAGAGATTCATGTTGGAAGCTATGTTACTTTCTAGGAGAGTGATTATTTTGGGCTTATGTGAGGCACCTAAGGACAGAGATACAGAGGAATTGATTGATTTGAAGGAGCAAACTACATAAAAAAATCTGTAGTGAAAACATTCTTTATGTCTTTATGCACCAAGGCCTGACACTATTACTGATGCTGTGATGTTCTTACAGACAGGATCCTAACATGGCTGTCCTTTGAGAGGCTCTACCAGCCGCTGACTGTGACAGATGCAGATGCTTACATCCAGCCAGTCTGGGACTTTTATGGAGGAATTATGGGAAGGATTGAAAGAGCTGAAGAGGTGAGCAACCCTATAGGAAGACCAGCAGTCTCAACTAACCTGTACCCCTGGGAGATCCCAGACACTAAGCCAACCAACCAGGAAGCATACAAGGGCTGGTCAGAGTTCCCTGGCACATATGAAACAGAGGAGTGCCTGGTCTGGCCTCAGTGGGAGAAAATGCACTTAATCCTCAAGAGGCTTGAGGCCCCAGAGAAGGAGGATGCTGGGGAAGGGAACACCATCTCAGAGGCAAGCAGGAGGGAAAATGGGATGAGGAACTGTGTGGCAAGACTGGGAGGGGGACCATGGTTGGATTGTGAATAAATTAAATAATTAATTAAAAATTATTTTTGAAAAAAATCTGTAGTGAAAACATTCTTTATGTCTTACCTGAGTAGACTAATTTATTATTTTATATGCTCCATTTATCTCTGTGCATTGTCTTGATAATTCTGTTTTCATTCAAACATATTATCCTATTTGTGTTTCTGTTAACTAAAAAAAATATGCTTTGAATAATTTTTGATAAAGACTAATGTGATAAAGTCTTTGATTCTTTGATTCTCCAGTTACCAAAATATTGAGATTTTTTTGATTTGATATATTTTCCACCACATTCTTGGGGCAAAGGTTTATATTACTTTAATTATTAGAGCAAATAGTAAAGTAATTTATAGCAAACCCAGAAAGAAAGAGAAAGAGAGAGACCAAGGAGAGAGATATTAGAAAAGATTAGATTATTATTAAAGGTTACAAAACTAAATTTGCATTAAATTTCATTTCTATACTAAGACATACACACACACATAGACACTCACAAATTCTGTTCTACCAATGTGCAGCAAAACTACTAGGAGCTACAAGCATATTTTAAGGCAAGGCTAAAATTTAGGCAGAGAGAAATGGGATAGAGCAATGACTTTTAAAGTTTTTAAGAATTCTTTCTGTTTTAATAAAGGAAATATTTAATAAAGGAAATACTTTCTGAGGATGTCAGTCCATCTTGGAGAATACAGGGGTGTGGCTTCAAGGCAAGGGTGTATCCTTGTAGCTTATGCACATTATATCTGAGTGAGGGGAGATTTTGACTACCAATATGCACATATGTTCTATTGATATTAGAAGAGATTACTGTGAATTCTATGAGCTCATTTTGAAATGTATAATGATACAGTTTTAAAATTAAACCCAATGGTGTAGAATTTTCATTTGTTCCATCTTTAGAAAAAAATAGAAAAAGATTTACCAGTGTTATTATGAAACTATGGGGTGGCTGGCACTCAGTAAGCAGGGGATTATTAGACTATTGCTAAATGAAGAACCACAGGGCAGAAAGAATCTCCCAGGGGGGCAAAACTTACAAGGTTAATGAAGAGTAAATTAACTCATGTAAAGCAGCAAGAAAAACAGAAAAGAATAAATGTCAAATCACAAATGTTAATCTTTTGTGAAACTAAACAGTCAATATGGAGAACTGGATATACAACCATAGAACTGTTAGAAGAGGTCAGGGTCCCAAATCCAACTGAAGGCAAACATAGATTTTGTACACAAAAGTACTACACCTCTCTCTCTCTCTCTCTCTCTCTCTCTCTCTCTCTCTCTCTGTGTGTGTGTGTGTGTGCACATGATGCCTTGGTTACTTTTCTACTGCTATGATAAAACACTATGACCAAGGTAAATCAGAAAAGTGTCTGAGATTTAAAGATTTAGAGGGATGGTTGTCCATCAGCCATCAGGGATAGTATCAGTATCAGTAGCTCTGGCAGCAGGTAGGCAAACATAGAGCTGGAGCAACAAACCACAAAGAGTAAGCCAAGCACAAGGAAAGCAGTAGGAGTATTTTGAAACCTCAAACTGGTTTCCAGTGACACTGATTTTCTAACAATGCCATCTGTTTTAGTCAGGGTTTCTATTCCTGCACAAACATGACCAAGAAACAAGTTGGGGAGGAAAGGGTTTATTCAGCTTACACATTGCTATTCATTATCAAAGGAAGTCTGGACTAGAACTCAAGCAGGTCAGGAAGAAGGAGCTGATGCAGAGGCCATAGAGGGATGTTGCTTACTGGCTTACTTGCTCTGGCTTGCTCAGCCTGCTCTCTTATAGAACCCAAGACTACTAGCCCTGGGATGGCACCACCCACTAGGGCCCCTCTCCCTTTGATCCCTAATTGAGAAAATGCCCCACAGCTGGATCTCATGGAGACACTTCCCCAACTGAAGCTTCTTCCTCTGTGATAACTCCAGCCTGTGTCAAGTTGACATACAAAACCAGCCAGGACACCATCCTTCTAATTCTTCCTAAACAGTTTCATAAACTGGGAACCAAGTATTCAAAGGTATGAGTGTGGGGTCATTCTCACTTAAACCACTATATTCCACCTACATTCCACTCCCTGGCACCCATAGACTTCAGGCTATATCATAATATGAAATGTAGTTAGTCCAAATTCAAAACTCCCACACTCTTTCAGTCTCGACACTGAAGGCCAAACTCTCTTCTGAGATTCAATACAATCTCTTAACTGCAAATGCTGGTGAATTAAAAAAAAGCAAATCTCATACATACAGTTAAAAAAACATACAGTTGCACAGAATATGCATTACTATGCCAAATGGGAGGAGCGAGGATAGAGTGAGGAAAGGCTGAGCCAAGAAAGACTGAAACACTGAATTCTTTAGTTTCATGTCAAAGGACTTAGCTGGCTCTATCCAGCTTTAGTGCCTCCACTCTTGCTCTTGTTCCATTCCCTGTATGAAGCTCTCCTTGGCAAATATCCCTTGGGTCTGGCACCTTTAACATCTTGGGGGCTCCAATACAACTCAGGATTTACTCATAGCTTCAAGCAATGGCCTCTCAGAGCCCCTTGCCCACTCAGGACCTTCATGTGGGGACTTCCCTGCACATATTGTCATTGTCAGTGGTTCTCTTTAACAGTCAAACATGATTCCAAATCCCCTGCAGTTACACATCTTTTGTGACTCTAAAGGCAGAGCCATGTGTAAAATCTGCCAGGTTTAGCTGGACTCTTGGGGGGAACACTGATGTCCTTGAATAATATTTGCAGAGACTTTTGTTTGTTGTGTCTTTCTAGGAACAGGGGATTCCTTGGGCATTTCTTTGTCATAACTCTGAAGCTTAGCTGGGTGGGGTCTTGCCCTGAGAGCACTTGACCTTCTCATCATTGCAAAGCAGATCAGGGATATCCTTGACCCTGCTAAGCTCTTTCAACACAAACCGTGGCTATGGTATTCTTTTTCCCTTTGAACTACACATTATATATTTCTTTTTTGCCCTACTTGCTTTTTTTCATTGTTGACATGCCTAAGAGTGATTATCAGTAACCTTGTGACAAAGTCAATATTAGGCTGTCTTGAACTCTTCTCAACCAAAGAAAGGATTCCATTACTCTTCAATTTAGCCTCAGGCAGAATTTTAGAACAAGGGGGAAAAAACCACATTCTTTGCCGGAATATCACTAGTCTAGTCGCTAATATCAATCTTCTCTGAAACCATTTGAGCTGGGCCTCCAAAATTACTACATTACTACACATTGTTCTCAGAACTATTATCTTCATAGCTCTTAATAGAGTGGTTCATTAAGTCCCATTTACAGTGCTCAAACACTTTTCTAATCCAACATCCCTAAGTCTTCAACATTTCTGAGCAACAACAACAACAATAAAAACAAAAAAAAAACCCAGCATGGTCATGCCTGTCACAGCAGTAACCAACATTGGGAAAGCAACTTTTATTCATCTGATGTAATTGTCATCTTGGAGGCCTTCTTCTAAATAAGCTCACCTTTTTAGTTCTTTCTGAACTCTGGGTGGTTGGTTCTACTCAGTTCTTCTGGCTCAAACTCCTCTCCAAGCTGATTAACTGATTCAATCTGGCTTCTCTGGGTTTTCATTGAATTACTGTGCTTGGCCTCAAACTAACTCTGGCAATTTGTTCTAATCTTTTGGCTCCTTCTTATTCTCTGGCTTCAAATGGCTTTGCTGATGTGCACTGAGCTGTGTGAACTCATGAAAAAACTCAACTCTACTGTACTGCACTCACTGACTCCCAACTCACTGAGAAGTGGACTCTGTTTCCATGTGCTACTCTTAAATAGCTTTTCTCCTGGGAGTTAGATGTATGCTATCTCTGATTTATTTTGTCAAATCTTTGTATGATTTGTCACTTTGTTTGCCCCTCAATTAGACATCATTGTTTGGAATTAAAGATTTGACTAAAGGATAGCAGCCAGAGGAACTAAAGATGTGCTTGCATTCCAACCAGATGACACAGGCCTAGAAGATCTTTGGATCTGATCAATGCCCCTCATTGCTAGATTAAAATTCCTTCACCACACCCTGGTACCAACTCTGCCTTACTTCCTCTCCTATCACTCTGATGAAACATCAGGGAGAACACAACTCATAGATGGAAGGTTTGTTTGGGGTTTACAGTTTTAGGGCTAAAGAAATCCATTCTCATCCTGGCAGGGGGCACAGAGTAAGGCAGGCAGGCATAGTGCTAGAGCAGCAACTGAGAACTCACATTTCATTCCACAAACAGGAAGCTGAGAGCACATTGGAAATGGCAGGAGCCTTTTTTCCCCCTTTCTCTTCTAGATTTATTTTATTTATGTGAGTACACTATCACTGTCTTCAGACACACTAGAAGAAGGCATCTTATACCATTACAGATGGTTGTGAGCCATCATATGATTGCTGGAAATTAAACACTGGACCTGTGGAAGAGCAGTGCTTCCTAACTGCTCAGAATTTCTTCAGCCCCCTGTAGGAGTCTTTTGAAACCTTAAGCCATGTCCTATTGACATACCTTCTCCAACAAGGCCATCTCTCTAATCCTTCTCAAACAAATCTACCAACTGAAGACTAGGTATTCAAATATATGAGCCTGGGGATCAATTTTCATCCAAATAACAATACTGGGGCAAGAGAAAAAAAAGAGAAAGGATGTAAAAATGAAAGGAGAAGACTGGGACAGAATGGTGAACAGGTAGTTAACAGAACAGGGGAATGCAAACCCAAGAAACACAAAAATGAATGACTCTTCATATTACATGTAAAAACTCACTGCGTACTAGTTTTTGTACTACTTTTCTGATCTCAATGAAACAAATATCCGCCTAATATAGCAAGTGTGCTACTTACACATAAGCAGCAAGGGAAGAGGGAAATGAGGATTCATTATCATCTAGTACCCTAGGCTCTGAAAAATTGCTGGGAATGGCTTGAATTTTACCTTTCCATTTTCTCTTGGCACTGAAGCTCAATGAACTCAAAAGCTGCCCACTCTGGTATGTGCAAGAATAACAGGAAATATGCTAAAGATCTGAAAAGAAATTCAGATCCAAAGGAAAGAACAAAGCCTAGGTTCTTTCTCAGGATGCTGCATTTTCTACATCCTGAATATTCTACAATTATTCTTGAGTGCTACAAGAGAGAAAGAAAGATGAGAGAAGTAGGTACATTGATCTATAGATATATCACTAAAGTGTACCTAGAACAGAGTAGCAAGATTGAAAAAGAGGGTACAAGAGACCTGCATGTTCCTGTGACCAAGGAAACATGGGCAGTTTGGAAGGTAACTGTATGTTCAATAAGTTGGACTTGCAAGGAACAGTGACACACAGAAGATTATACTTCACATTTGATATCAGGCTACTAAAAGTCATAGGTAGATTCACAGAGATTTGGCAGTCATATGCAGTAATTAACACTAGAGACCAAAGTAAAAGGAAATGTTTAACATTTCCAAGATATCCTGTATTTACTGACTTACTATAAGTGATTGTATTTTTATGATTATATAGTAATTCAGTGCTCTTATCTTTAATGGTTTTTATATTACTTTTTTTAATAAATTGTTTTGTATTTGTATGTGGTATATGCATGTGTGTACTTGCACATGAATGCATATGTGGAGAACAGAGGTTGATTGCAATTGTTTTTCTCTATTACTGTTCACTTTAGAGAAAGTCTTTCCATGAGCTTAGTGCTCACTCTTCTGGCTAGGCTTGATGGTTAGTGAGCCCCTGGAATGTACCTGTCTGCTCCCTACTGCTGCCTCTAGCAGTAGATGCCTGTTATTGCTCTTGACATTTATGTTGGTACAGGGATTGAACCTCAAGTTCTCATGCTTGATCAGCCACTGAGCAATTTCCATGGTCTCAATTGTTTGTTGTGTGTGGGTGTTGTTTATTTCATTTTTGTTTTATATGTGTATATTTGCTGCCTCTTAGCAAAATATACCATAAGTCAGAATATAAATAAAAGTAATTAAAAATGATAGTGATCAATAAATGATCATAATTTATTGAAACTATATCGAGCATAATAATATAAATATCATTAGAATCCCAACATTTGGAAACATATTTTGTTGATGAAGCTGTTTAGAAATAAATACTCTGTAAATTGCTTTTACTATATTCAGATATGGGCCTCGAATTCCTGATCTTTCCAAGACCTTTAGGATGAAAGGATGCTGAATTTTGTCAAATGCTTTCTCAGCATCTAATGAGATGACCATGTGGTTTTTTTCTTTGAGATTGTTTATTTAGTGGATTACTTTGATGGACTTCCTTTTATTGAACCATCCCTGCATTCCTGGGATGAAGCCTACTTGATCGTGGTGAATGATCGTTTTGATGTGTTCTTGGATTCGGTTGGCAAGAATTTTATTGAGTATTTTTGCATCGATATTCATAAGAGAGATTGGCTTGAGATTTTCTTTCTTTGTCGGATCTTTGTGTGCTTTTGGTATTAGCGTAATTGTAATCTGGCTATACCACTCCTGGGCATATACCCAGAGGCTTTACCTGCATGCAATAAGGACACATGCTCCACTATGTTCATAGCAGCCTTATTTATAATAGCCAGAAGCTGGAAAGAACCCTGATGTCCCTCATCGGAGGAATGGATTCAGAAGATGTGGTATATTTGCACAATGGAATACTATCTGCAATTAAAAACAATGAGTTCACGAAATTCCTAGGCAAATGGTCTTAACTGGAAAATATCATTCTTAGTGAGGTAACCCAATCACAAAAGAACACACATGGTATGCAGTCACTGATAAGGGGATATTAACCCAGAATCTCGGAATACCCTAGACACAATTCGCATATCAATAGATTTCCAAGAAGATGGAAGGAGAGACCCCTGGTCCTGGAAAGACTGGATGTAGGGGAATGCCAAGACAGAGAAGTGAGAGGGGGTTGAATGGGGAAAAGAGGGAGGGAAGGGGGCTTATGGGACTTTCAGGGAGGGAGGAAATGGGAAAGGGGAAATGATTTTGAATGTAAATAAAAAAAAACTTAGAAAATAAAAAAAATACTCTAAGATATTACTAAATGTGAAATAAATATTTACCAGCTCTGTGGGAAATTAGTGTAAATACACTATAATTGCAACTTTCTTTTCATCTTATGTAAAGCTTTCAAAATGTGAACAATGAATATGTATATTTTCGGGCTGCTACCATTTATAATACCAAACAATTTCAAGAATCTCATGTCCAACAATGAATGACTGATTACATAATTGATGGCAAGTCAACACAATCCAGTGGTTATAATTCTATGTGAAAAGAGTCAATAAAAGCCTTAGGTGCCCATCTGGATTTTTTCCTTTAATGAAGGCATACTATGAGGTTTGAAATATTTGGACACAAAGATTGTTTTGTTTTTTTAAAAAGATTGTTTTCGTCCTCAAATATATTTTTTGCATATTAAAAAATGCAGTGGTGCTTATATAAAACTAATTTCAGTGTAGCCTTCTTTTGAGGGGCAGTAAAATAACATTAATTTATTTCCTTTATTATAAGAAAATTGTAAGGTGAAAGCCCATGAGTGGTGGTGATGTGTTAGTCTCCCAAATAAAAATAACCCAAAAGCTGACAACACACAGTTTGGGAAAGGCCTTCAGTACATATTTGACCATGCACATAGCTATTTCTTCAGTCCTGTAGATAAAGTATCTCCAACTCTAACAGATGGAAATACCAGCTATTTGCTTTTTTCATTTTGTGGCTCATGTGCATGCAAATCTGTATAAACATTAGAATTTGAAAGGGATTTTGAGTTTGTTTTTGTTGTTGTTATTTTTTTCCTAACAGAAAGAAAGCTTATGACTGTAAGAACCATTTTGAAAAATATAGTAAAAACCCAAATATCTCTGTATTAGCTTTCTGTATTACATGAAGACAGTACATTTGTCCTTTTAGTTACAGTTAGTAGATGATTGTTTGCAGTGCATGTATTTTTAACTGATAATTAAGTCTGTTCTACCAGAAAATGGGACAAATAGATCATAGAGGGCAACTTCAAGTAATTTTCCTGTTTTTCACAGGTAATGTAGAATGTAGAGTAACAGAATGGCCAGGAAAAACAGAAGGATTAACTATTTCTATTTTCTTATTAGGTGCATTTTCCTTGGCTTTGGCACTAGTGATCTTATTTGTGTGATGTAGGTGCATATGGTTTTAATCTCACCATCAGGTTCAATTTTTGTGCATAACAAACGTGAGTATGATTTGCAAAATTCATATGCAACTGCAGAAAGTAGCTTTACAGTGAGCAGTGATAATACCGATGGCGGTCTCATTCTATCTTGACTGATTTTTATCTATTTCATATGTCAGCACTGCTTTGTGCTTTGTTTCCCACAAAACAGCAATCACTCAAAAAACAGTTTCATGTTACTGGTCTCTCAAGCTCAGCAGTGACTAGCAATTGACTTATAAAACCAATGTATCCATCTATGATTGTACATGATCTCTGCTAAATTACTGATGTTTTGTAAGTCTCAGATATATACTTTGCATGTCCAGGTTCTCAAGCCTACATTCCGTAGTAATTGCAACAATTTTATTTTTTTTCCAAGAAGGTCTCATGAATAACCTGTAGATCAGAGTGATATTTGTATGTAATACAGACATCAATAGATTCTAAAGATTACTTGAAGTATTTCTATTAGCAATGACTGATTCTACATTTTTGAATGAATTATCAATTTTATAAGTCACAAATGACTTCTCTAACTACATTCTATGCTAAAACTGCTCATTTTCAGTGAAAATATAACTATATTCCTAAAACTTAACAAATTTTCCCATCTATAATCCAAAACCTACATAGAAAATTCTTAAATTCAGGGAGAAACAAAGACTTGTTGATTTCTTTATTTTTCTATTATATCTATGGTAAAATTACCTTTTATAGAAATTAGTTTTTATGCTGAACATGATGCAATGCAGTTTGAAATTAGCTTTTCTAAACCTTGTAAAATATAGGCTGAATTCAATTTGGAACAGAAACAACACCCAAGAAATTATAAAACTTGGTACATTTTTAGGATCTTCTTTCTTAGAATTGCATGGCTTCTTATCATAGAATTTGGAAGTTCAATGAATTTGCTGTTAACTTTAAATTATATGTTGTCAGTTCAAAATGTTTCCCTCTTGGTCCTGGTATATAAGGCATTGTAGTACGGTTGCCTGCACTTCCAAAGTTATGGGAGGTGGGGTGTTAAACTACCGATTGTCAATATTTATCTTTCCTCTATACTTGCACTTTTTTATTTGTGTGAAATATGTATTGTATTCTCAAGAGGAACAGAAGTATATACAGTGTATTGTGAACATGGTTGATTTCTATCTTAGAGTAACTCACAATGTATGTGTTCTTAAGGGAATGACAATGGATTAATGGGGCAATTATGGATTAAAGACATGAGGGGAAGAGAAAGAAGGCAGTATGGATGAGATACTATGATCATTCCCAGACTATGTCTTTTGGGGAAACAAACAAACAACAAAAGAATCCAATAAAACAAAACAAAACAACAATAAAACATAACCTTCAGAATATTGTATATTTTTCTGAATGGTTCCTGGGATTACTCTGATGGTAGCACTTCCATGGCACTCAGTAATGTGGGTAGCACTTAAAACTGTCTTGAGCAGATTTCACTCACTGCAACTTCTGTAGCCAAAAGCATGTGGTACCTGTGTTGTTCTAATTCCCCACTTCTCTCCAAATGTTTCACCTAAATTCCCCTCTACCAAATTCCTCTTTTTTCCCTCCCTTTTCTTTTTTCTTTTCTTTTCTTTTCTTTTCTTTTCTTTTCTTTCTTTTCTTCTCTCTCTCTCTCTCTCTCTCTCTCTCTCTCTCTCTCTCTCTCTCTCTCTCTCTCTCTCTCTCTCTTTTTGCTTTTACTATCCTTTAAAACAAAATATGGCTGTGCAATAAACCCAGTATTTTCCTGTAGCAAGGGTCCTGGAAGAGAGTATGTTTGTGGGTGGAAAGAGAAATGTCAATGCTTTCTTGTATACAGTACCTTATGCCTCTGTATCATAAAATACATATGATATTTTATACATGTTTTGTATATATCTGTTGTATCTGTTGATAGCACTGATTAGCAAAAGAGATTTCCAGAAATAGCTGCACACATATACATATAAGCAAATCCAAACATATCACTGCCCAGTGGAATTTCTAGGACTTTTTAGGGATATGGTTTGTGTGTTGACTATGTGCTTCAGGTCTTTTATATGACTAGTTTGAAAAGTTTTTAAAAAAATGATTTTGTTTTCTGCATAACCACGCCTTCAGATGCACCATTATTCCTTACTTCTCCTGGACATTCCTTTGTTCTGCCTTTTGGACATTATTACAGTCAAGTTTAGAAGAGCCTCCCAGTATTATATTCAACATGATAGATAGCATTGTAGAAAGAATATGTGTACACTTCTTATGGTGTTATTTTGTTTTTCAAGACATAGTTTCTCTGGATAGCCTTGGCTGCCATGCAACTCTGTAGACCAGACTGGCCTTGACATCACAGAGATCCACCTGCAACTGCCTGCTGAGTGCGGGCGTAAGCTATCACCACCCAACTAAATATGTTTACTTAAAAAAAAAACTTTTATTCTTCTCATATATTATTTCCTGATCATCGTTTCCTTTCTCTCCACTCCTCCCAACATCCTCTGTACCCCAGATCAATTCCTCCTCTTTTCCATTAAAAATAAATAAATCAGTCCCCCCAAGGATAGTGACCAAACACGGCCTAACAAGAAACAAAAAGATTGAGTACAAACCCTCATAAAATAGCCAGATGTGCGCAATCCAGTAGGAAGGGCCCCAAGTACAGGTAAAAGAGTCAGGGATACTCTGAATTCCCACTGTTGAGAGTTCCACAAGAACACCAGTCTGCACAACCATAGGTATATTCAGAAGACTTAACTCAGATCCATAAGGAATCACTTCAGTTCCTGTGAGTACCTATCATCTCTGGTTAGTTGATTCTGTGGGCCATGTTCCCATGGTGTTCTTGACCCCCTCTGGCTAATACAACCCTTCCTCCCCATCTTCTGCTTCATTTTCTTGGCTCTGCCTACTGTTGGCTTTAGGTCTCTGCATCTACTCCCATGTATTTCTAGATGATCTTTCTGATGACTATTAGGCTAGGCACTGATCTATGAGTATAACAAAATATCATTAGGAATTATGTCATTGACTTAACCTTTTTTTCTCAGTCCTGTTTGGTTCTATTTGAAATCTCTGGGCTTTATAGCCAAATGGATGGAAATAAAAAAAACTCATCCTGAGTGAGGTTACTCACACCTGGAAAGGTAAATATGGTATGTATGTACTTGTAATGGAACAGTAGCTTTTAAGTGAAGGACAACCATGCTACAATCTGTAGCCCCAAAGAAGCTAAGTATAGAGAAAGGCTCAATGGGGGAGATTCCAGGATCACCCTGGGAAGGGAAAATAGAATAGATTTTGTGAATGGACTGGGAGTGGATGGGGATGGGAGCAGGACAGATCAGGCAACCAGGGCTGATGGGTATGAGATGGAGGGAGAGAGTACCAAGAGACTTTCCAGTACTTGGGGGAAACTTGGGGAATAATGTAAAAACATAGTACAGTGGAATCTCCCTGGAATCTATGAGCGTGATTCTAGAAAAGTTTCCTAGTAAGGGAGGAAAGAGAGCCTGAAGCAACCATCTTCTATAACAAGGCAATGCTCCTAGCAGGGGGACTGGGACATCAGCCCATCCACAAAACCCTTAATCTATACCCTGTCCTGTCTATGGGATGTTCTGGGGCAGCGATGGACCAGCATATGTGGGAGTGCCAACATAGGACTGGTCCAACTTGTGACCCATACCAGAAGATGGAGCCCATGCATAACACTGCCTGGATGACCAGGATGTGTTAACTCTTATTCTTATTTTTGTTCTCTGAATCTATTTGCTTCTTGTTTCCTGCTGAGCAATGGTATTGACCCATCTCACTTTTTTGACATAATGTCATCTTCTGGTAGCTACCCACTCAGTGTACAAAAGAAAACATGTACGATTTTCACCATCTCCATGAGGAGAAAAGTCAAACTTAGCTTTTCTAAATGTTTCTTATTCATTAACTGCTAAATATACATTTTATTATATTTATCATGTAAAATATGATAATCTAAAATATGTATCTATCTGTTGAATGACTAAAGTGAGTTAGTTAACATACTCATGCTTTTATGGCAGAAGGGCATTCTCTAATAATGACACTAGATGAACAATGAGGACTTTATAATAAATATAAGATAGTAAATGAAAGTCATTGCTGCATGATGGTACTGACATGGATTTGATCAAGCTGAACTTAGAAACAGAAAATAAAATAGTAAAATGGTGAGATCAAGGCATTTGAGAATGATGTGATGTTGGGGAGATATTTAAAAAGGGATATATATTTCAACTAAAGAGTAAGAATAATTCTTAAAATCCATTATAAACTCTGGTGACTATGATTACTAAGATTTATTTCCACACTTATGTTCTTTTTATGATTTCTAAAATAACAAAACAAAACAAAAAAAACTCATATTAAAATAAAGAATACTTGCTTGTATTTTACTCTCTTCCATTCAACTAAGAAAAGTATATATTAATTTTCTATATTGTTTGATTTAATGTGAAACTATTCCTCAACTTTTAAGGACATAGTTATGACAGCTAAGATATGAGTAGCTATATTTTAGAATTTATCAGAAAAATTTCCAAATTTACCTAATTTAAAGCAGCTACTGCTATCCATAGATATCTTACCAAATGTTTTTCTCATTCTGAAGAATTACTTCCTCTCAAACATCTTTAAGGTATACACCTTCACAGTTTGTTTATTCAGTTGCCCAATCAAAGTCTTGCTGTGCTCATGACAAGTGGAGTACCTGAACAGAATGATGTTTTGCTTCACAAAGAACAATTGGTTTCTTCAATCTCGCCTGGCCCCTTCCTCATTATCACTCATCTCCTCCAATTGGAAACATCAGGAAAATGTAATAAGTACTATTTAGGTGCTTCTGAACATCTTTCTAAGTGACTCTTTAAGTTTCCAGTAGCTCATGCAATAACCAGAATGGAAGTTTTATATATATATATATATATATATATATATATATATATATATATATATATATCAGTAAAACTAGTTGATGAAAAAATTTTAAGTAATGTTGTGTGCACATTTAATTACGGTGTTTGTATAAAAATAGACAATGTGGCTGATAATGGTAATTATTTTTCGCTCTTCCATATCATTAGCCCTAAAGCTCTTAAGTGCTATATTCATCTTGGTGGGGAAAACAGAGCAAATGGCTATAACCTAATGGCAAGATTACTTAGAGTTGGTTTACTACCCCAAATAACATTGTTTCAGTGCAAAGTAGGAAAAATCTCATTAGTAGTCATGGAACATTCATTGCCAAGTCATTCTCATTCCCTTGAGGTGGAAAAAGATATTTAAAATATCATTAGGAGTAATGATAGACAAACATCCATAGAATGGACTCATAGCCCACAGGAGCATGGAAGGAATGTACATCAAAATAACCAGAGATTGTTTAAAATAGTTGTACAGAATGTCTGTTTGTGATATCTGTACATATCAATCAAGAAGGACACTGTGGATGTGTTTTTGTGGATAACTATTCTGTTTCCCAAAGAGAAATAGTCATGATTCAAACATTGTATCATATTGCTCATCTATAAACATTTCATTCTTATTTCTCATATTTCAACCACTGCCCATTTCTTTCTCTACTTTTGTTTTGATTATTTAGGTCTCATATTTTCATATCTGCTCTCTCTTTAGCTATAACTTAATCTTTTTCCATTCTGAAATGTAGGTACATATAATTTCCAAAATTTCACATTAAAAAGTTAACATCATAGAACTTTAATAAAAGAATATACATGTGAAATTTGCACACAAAATAAATGTATACCACTATAGTTGATTTCCCCCTTCCTTCCTTCCTTCCTTCCTTTCTAATCTGAAGCCCAAACAGCTGTTGTTCTTACCATATAGATCATGTGAACCCCAAGCAGATAGTGTCCATAACTTATAGAGCATTGAGCATTGGAACCCCCAAAAGCTGGTGTTTTTATAGATTATCAAATCACCATTTAGTTGATGTCCTTACCTTATAGATTATCAGAATGCAAACAGTTGGTGTCTTTATCTCTCTATATCTTTAAGAAATGTAAGTAATGAGTACCTTTTGATTAAACTACTTAGTCTACAGCATTTGTTATAGTAGCTCAAGATGACTAAGAGACATAAAATGTTTGTTGTGAAGTTTATGGTTTATAAATCATTTTACATCTCTACAAAGAAAAAGAACAGGGTGGTGAGTTTTAGCTGTGCTATCTGTAGAAGGGATTATTGTATTGTTGTGTCAGGAGGTATTTATAAACACCACAGAGCGGTTTCCCATGTAATCACATTAGGGTCTTTTTGTTACAAGCTCAGGCTTGGGTTTCAACCCAACCCTGACACAGCAGACAGAAAGGTGGAGTAGCCTCAAACCCTCATCAGGACAAGGATTTATAGGCAATGGGAGTAGGTGAGGAGGTGTTCAGCCTGGCAAGTATCTATAATAGAATATCTATTGTAAGCCAAAAGGTGGGTGCTCTGAAGCAAGTCTGTATACAATCACAAATGGTCTGAAAGTACATCTGAAGCAATCAGACTAATCTTTGATTAACTGATGCTAAGAAGTAGCTAGGGAGTAACTCTGGACAAGAACAAACCATGGAGTCCCTCCTGGTACTTGGGTGTAGCCTAGGTTCAGCTGTGGGTCAAGTTCTTAGGCTTTTTTGTTTTTCCTCTTAAGATGGAGGCCAGTACCAAGATGGAGTAGGTTTGGCCTCTCAGTACAAGGTTGCATCTTAAGCTCCAGATATGCTCACCCATGCCTGCTTGGAGCTGTGTTGTCAGCTGGGGGAATGTTGCTTTCTCTATGCTTTTAGTTAAAAGAACTAAGGTCCTGAGGATTGTGGGTATCTGGGTGGAGTAAGGTACTATTTTTCTCAGCTGAGCTGGACAATAAATTAGCTCAGTGGTGAAGCATCCATGTAACCAACTCCAAGTGCTGGTTCCACCTCCCGCTGTCACACTGCAAAGAGGAATTCAAACAACAATATGAGCAAATAAGAAGGAAAAATAAATTTAAAAGCAAGTGAAGCAGGAACAACCAGGGTACTAACAATACCAGAGGAATGCAATAAACAGTTTTTTGTGTGTGTGATTACTAGCAAATGGGGAAAAAGAAAAACAAAACCAAACTCCAGTATTGTCTTAGCTATGCTTTTTATTTGTTAGAAGACATCATTATCAAGGCTACTTATCTAAGGAAAAGTTTACTGGAAACTTGTTTATAGTTTCAGAGGGTTAGAGTCCATGACTATCATGGCAGAGACCATCACAGCCAAGAAGCAGGTATTGGGCTAGAGCAGTAAATAAGAGCTCACATTTTGAGACACAATCAGAACACAACTCAAGTAAAGTTAGCTTGGCATGGTGTGGAAACCACTTAAATCCTCAAGTCCTGCTGCCAGTTACACACCTCCTCCACCAATGGCACACCTAACCTTTTCCAAACAGTTCCACCAATGGAGACCAGGCATTCAGATATATGTACCTTTGGGCCATGCTCATTCAATCAAACCAAAATGCTGTTAAGAAGCAGGGGCTTATCAGGTACCTCTAAGCTACTATATTCCCACTCCTTGATTTTGAGTTGGATTGTGCATATTGAAGTCACTGAAGCACAAAATCATCTTCAAGAATATTGTTCAAATGCAGACATTAGTCTGTTAAATATAATAGTTTTATTTACAATTCAAACATGTACAAATACACACATACACACACACACACATTCAACACATATACTTACAGGGGAACATCCTCATAGAAGCAGGGTAGATAGGGATGGGATAGGGATTTTATGGAGGGGAAAGGAAGGGGACACAGGGAAGGGGAAAAACATTTGAAATGTAAATATATAAAATAACCAATAAGAAATAAAAACAAAATTTAAAAAATTAAAAATAACGATGACATAATTATCTCATTTATGCATGAATATTTCTACTGACCTTATGTCAGACACATGGGACCTATTATTTTGCTATTTTAGAAATTTCTTGATATTTTTATGTTGTCTTTTCATTCGAGGAGCCTAAAATGAACTGAGTCAAGAAAACACAATTTTTGAATCCCTTCAAAGATCCCATGCTTTCTTTACAAGAGGCCTCTTATAAAAGGAGTTCTCAGTGTCTTGTATCTTAGTTTATATTTTCTAGTGGTATACTATAATATCTGAGACTCAAAAATGTGCATTGAATTGATTTGATTAACAGTACCAGGTATGTGGAATACCCTACAGAACTCTAACTTGCCAAACCACTGTCTACTCATCCTTTGGAAACTAAATTTCGGATATTCATATTTCATTTCCAGATGTGACCAGACTAGACTTAACTTAACATCACTTTTAGTATATTTCCATAAGCAGTCAGAAAATCAACAAATAATTTGGGGTGACATTAAAGATTTAAAATATTTTTGTTTTTTAGATTATGTATATAATTGATTTGCTTGTATGTATGTCTGTAGACCACACACATGCCTGGCGTTGGAACCCACTTATGAGAGTGCCTGCCTCAAGCCTCTGGCTAGACACCACCCCCACGGTTACATGGCTACAGCCAGGTTTGCCCCGCCCCACATTTGCCAGACAGTCTGGCCCACTATGAAAGAGGCTGTGTGACCCCTCCTCTCTCTCTTACCCTCTCTTGCCCTCTCTCTTGCCCTCTTCTCTTCTTTCCCCCTTTCCTTCTCTCTCTTGCCATGTGGCCATGGTTTCCACCTGACTATGGCAGCTTTCATCTCTCTACTTCTCTCTTTTCTCTTTACTCCTCTACAACAAAGCTTTAAAATCATAAACGGTCTTCTTCATCTAAACCCGCCATGCAAGAACAATGGGACAGGCCTCTCAGTGCTTCCAGCTGCTGGACTGGATCAAGGACTCCACCCCCCTAGCTGGGTTGCCTCCCTCAACAGGTTCACAGGCCCGCATCAAAATGGGCTCTCTGACCCACCCCACCTAGCCAGGTCTCCCTCGGAAGGTAAGCAGGCCCAAACCGGAATGGCCCCGCAGCCTGGTGTCCACCTGAGGACTCCAGAAGATGGTGTTAGATCTTCTGGGGCTAGAGATACAAATGATTATCTGCTGGCACGTGAGTGAAAGAAGTCAAACCCAGTCCTTTGGACGAGCAGTTCAAGGTCTTAACAGCTAAGCCATCTCTCTAGCCCCAGTAATTGAAGATTTGTATTAGGGTAAAATGAATTTGTAAGCTGTCATCTTTTCCTTGATCCTTTTTTTTCTGCTTTAGACACATTTAAGTTTTAGACCCAATAAATACATGTTTTGGTGTTATTGCTAACCAATGGAGAGTTAAATAAAAATCTCAAGTTCACTTTTCATGTATATTTTCTTAATTCCTAAGTGAGTGTACAACTTAAGAAAGCCGACCCACATGGTTTCATTCATTTCTATTTAAAATGTGAAAATGTTCACTTTAAGAGGTCTTTGAAGTTCAAGGATATTTTCACAGTCCATTTAAACCTTTTTATCTTTAAACTAGTGTTACATTTTGCCAAGAATAAACAAAGAAAAACACCTAAAGGTTAGGGTTCAGATGAATTTCTAAGTGCTCATACTTTCCCCTGTTTCCTAAACTTCATATTTAAATAAAAGCCCCTCTTTTCTAGCGCCAACCAGAAAATGAGCAAGTGGAGTATGGTGATGGCAAGGCGCATCTCTACTCATTGACTATGAGTTGGTGAGTCTTATTTGTCAATAAAAGTTGTGTACAAGATATGGCCTTATGATGAATTAAGACATTGCTAACACTTTATATTAGATGCTGACATAACCGACAAAAACATACATTATGAATTTATGTACTTATTATACTTCATACCTTATGATACCTTATCAAAACTAATATTTTTATTTCCTTAGCACTAAGTCCCAAGATTAATGAGAGAAGAATCTACCTCAAAGCAAATGGAACATAAAGAAGTCTATTGGATCCCTAGTCTTACAAGCAAAACCAAAGCAGCACAACTCGAATAGTAATGCACTACAAACACCCTGTTAGAGAAATCACAGCATTTCCTTTTTAAGAACCAATTCCCCAATACCACACATCTAGGGTTGTATTGTCCAGTATAGTAACATACTTCTTTATTTTTCCCTTACTTTTTCTGTTACATATATGTCCAGCTAGGTAACTAGCCAAGTTGTTCATTAGCTTTCTCTAAATCATTCATGAGAGCAGCAGAGGTTGCATGGTATATCTTCTCACAAATAGAATTAATTCTATGGGAAGATGCATAGGGTATCTGGGAAGTGTTATGCCCTCAGCTTGGTAAAAGCCATAACATGTTGACCATCTCAGCCATTCAAGATGAGGTTAGCATGAAGGACAATTAACCAGTCTAAATTGTTATATTGATGCCCATGGTCATCACAAGTTGCTAAATTATAAAATATACATGAGATGAGAACATTTCACTAAAAACCAGAATAAAATGTGGGGAGTCAAATATGCTACCTTTTCGGTAACAGAGGGTTTCAACATTGAGTAATATTACATGGCTATGTAATAGATTATGAGCAAATGGTAAACTGTGTCATATGTGTAATTTTTCAATTATAAATTATTACTCTATTCAAAACAATTTTCTGAGGACTAACATAAAGGTCTTACAATGGTTATTGTAAGTATGAATTAAAATAGAGTTGCAGATATGTGGCAGACTTGTGTGACATTTTAAAATACACTTTTAAAAAGATTTGTTTATTTCAATTTATGTTTATTAATGCTTTGCATACACACATATTTGTGTACCACATGTGTACAGATGCTTTCAGAAAGAAGAAGAAGAAGAAGAAGAAGAAGAAGAAGAAGAAGAAGAAGAAGAAGAAGAAGAAGAAGAAGAAGAAGAAGAAGAACAGGAAGAGGAAGAGGAAGAGGAAGAGGAAGAGGAAGAGGAAGGAGAAGAAGAAGAAGGAGAAGAAGAAGAAGAAGAAGAAGAAGAAGAAGAAGAAGAAGAAGAAGAAGAAGAAGGAGGAGGAGGAGGAGGAGGAGGAGGAGGAGGAGGAGGAGGAGGAGGAGGAGGAGGAGGAGGAGGAATCAAATTCCCTAGAGTTGTAGTTATAGGCAGTTGTGAGCTGCAGTGTTGGTCCTGGGAACTGATCTTTGGTTTAGGGTTGGTGCTGGGAAATGATATAGATTCATCTGTAAAAGCAGCAAGTGCTCTTGAGCACTGAGACATCTCTATAGGTCTGACACTTTTAAAGAAAAGGTTATTTATTTTTATTTCATGTTCATGTGTGATCATCTGCATGTATATATGTGTAACAGGTTCACACAGTGTCCCCAGAGGGTGTCTGATTTCCTTGACTGGAGTTACAGAAGACTGTGAATTGCCACATACCTGCACCTGGGTCTTTTGCAAGAGCATTAAAGCTTTTTGTTGTGGTTTTGTCTTTTGCTGCCCATTGTAACGTGAAGTGGAGGCCTCAGGACCCTGCTCCCAAGTTAATTCTGATGGGTGAATAAAAATACCTACAGTCAATACCTGGGGAGAAGAGAAACAGGTGAGGTTTAGGTTTTCTGGGTTTCAAATCACAAAGAGAGAGGGAGGGAGGGAGGGAAGGAGGGAGGAAGGAGAGAGGGAGGGAGGGAGGGAGAGAGGGAAGAAGAGAGGGAAGGAGGGAGGGAGAGAGGGAGGGAGGAAGAAAGAGAGAGAGGCTAGCTTGAGAGAGAAGAAGAACAACATGCAGGAGAAGAGAAAGGGGAGTCAACATGGGTTAACTGAATCATAAAAATGTGGCCAGGTGGGTTGGCCAATTGGAGCTAAGAGCAGTCCAGATACAATGTAGTAAATTGTAACTTGGGTTAATGATAGGAAGTTAAATTCTAACAGCATGGAGGGTAGGCAGTTGCCCAGCTATTGTGCTGCCTATGGCATACTAAATATAGAGACTATGTGTGTGCTTTCATCCGGGAACATAAAGGGTTAAAGGCAGGTAGAAACCCCACACCAGGATTATATATTATTTATTTTACTACAGATCTTAGCCTTCAAGACATCTTTCCCATAATACCCACATCTATTTGATGAGTATGAGATAACTAATCTTATACAAAATTTGAAAACCTATAATCTTTAGGGGACGTTGTTATTGACAACAGTAAATTCTATATCCATTGTCCATTGTTAGAATAGCAAAAATTGTTTTGTTTTTAAATCACAGAACTTACAAAATATGAGGTAACTTTTTACGTATAGCATGTTGACATGTGCATTTCTCTGCATAATCCTATATGTATATATGTTTTTATTGCCAGAGAAACAGAAGCTTGCACTACAATGGATGTTAAGATTTGCTATTAGGAAACAGGCAGTTGAACATTGTAAAGTTACCTGTGAAAGTTCAATTTGGTTGTCTCCTTGACTGGCTTTTGGAGTTAATTAAATCAAGCAAGCTGCTGTGAACTCTAGTGAGGGCTTTTCCTGATCAGATTATTTGAAGTAAAAATACACACCCCAAATGTGGACAGTACCTTCCAACACAGGTATAAAACAGATAAAAGATGGAAGAAACTTGTCGTTTGCTTACTTACCTTTGCTATTGTTGGCAAGGTCTTGCAAACAGGACTGAAGACAGTGATTCTCCAGATATCCCAAAACCTTCCGCACCACAATGACAATGCAGAGGCATACAGCTTATTGGAATGTGCAGCCACTGAGTTCTTAACCACAGCCAATGTTGAACTCAGATTTGTCCTGTAAGCCAACCTAGTAAAAAAACTACTTCTTCAACATATATTCATTTAATTGAATATATCCAATTAAACATATATTTAAATGAATATTGAATATATTCATTAAGAGAAAAATGACTACTAAACCATGCTTGTTCAAGTGATTCATATGTGCTTTATTAAAGAAAGTTATTTTCCCATATTTTCTTATCTACCTGTTTCTTGATGGAGAAGATTTTGAGGACAAAGATGCTGTTCTCTGAGAGCACCTAAGCTTGTAACTACCTGTTATTCAGAGAAAAAGAAACAGCCTCATTGTGAACACTAGTATAATATACCTTGGAACTTAATCAACTACTCGCAACCTAATAATTTCTTAATGTCAGAAGGATCCATAAGACCTTTCAAATGCAGGACACTGATTCTCTGCTATAAGTGGAAAATATGTGGTCCATTTCAATGTTCATAGGAAAATATGAAATTAAAGATTTTCTACTCTCAGCTTATCTGGGACAACATAGTCAAAATCTTTTATTCCAACCTGTGGCACTAATGTAGGTCTTTCAAGTTTTCCTTTAAATTTAAAATCTGGAGGTAAGTCTAAAAAATTATTAAACAACTCTTAAATTTTACATTTCCATAAGCCCTCTAGACTATAAGCTTGATAACAAAAAAAGTGAAGCACTAAATATGCTTTACAATAAAAATGCTATTCTCATGTTGTATTCCTTAATACCTACTTCTCCACATCACTAAATGACTGGTGATGGGGGCTCCAATAGAAACTCTCTGGGAGCGTATTATACATTTACTTATAATAGTACTGTAGTGGAATACTTATACTTGGTATCCAGCAAAGATATTCAATTTAAATTTAAATACATAACACTTTGTTACATGCCACTGGGCCAGTTGAAACACACATAATCAGCCATAGAGATAATTCTGCCACAGTAGGCTCTGTGGACTCTCAGGACAAACTCTTGATCTAATCCCCAGTTAAGTGAGGAGGACTGCTGAGAGTTTAGATGGTTAGAATAAATGAATTACTAGAAGAGATTTTTTTTTTAAAGACACGCACAGAAAATGGGACAAAGAATATGGTTTTGTCGGGAATAGTCTTTAATTTTTAATGTTGAAAACATTGTACTTGTATTCTGATTGTAACTTTTAATGATATTCTTTTGTGTGATTAATATATACAAATAAAAATATGAGATCTATGTTGGTGTTTTATGCAGTAATGATCCAAATAGAAATAGAGTGATAAGTGGACTAAGAGAGAGTTCATGACTGAGGAACCAATGTCACAGTCTGTTGGAGAAGCTAGGACACTGTGTCTGCCACAGGAATGGCCTGTGATCACTGCAGTTAATAGGAGTTTTTTTGAAGAGAAAATAGTAGAGTTCTTAGGACCAAGACTAAAATCCTGGAGTCAAGAAGTCATTATTTCTTGCCTGATGTGTCTTATTCTTGTCTTCTCTGCAAGAAAATACAATGACCTCTCCTACAGTGACTTACTATTATTTCATCTAACTGCTCATACATGTCTCTACTCCCGGGTCACTGTTTTCTCTACCTCACCTAATCTGGTTACCCAGGACTTGTGTTTTTAGACTCTGCTTGCCAGTTTCACAGGAACAATGAAATAGAAGTTTCAAATGCAACTACTATGTGTACAACAGCTGACATATAAGTATGCATTGAATCTATAGACTGCCTGCCAGTACTGCCTAATTAACTGGAGTTCTACCTTTAGTTGCATTAGTAGTTATCTTTAAATTCAGAGAGCCTGGTGGAACATGGATTGAATACAAAGGAAGCCATTATACTGATAACCACTCACACTAAATTTCAGTTGGGGGAAAGACTCCGTTGACAGCAAGGTTAGGCTGGAAAATGAATCAAGTTATAAATAAGCCCAATGAGAACAGAAGGAATTGGTAAAGATCTGAAGCTCTAAGGATTTGGGCACAAAATGGAGAGAAGAAAGTCACTCTGTTTCAGATGAAAAAATACAAATTTTCCCACTCTGTTTTCAATTCAGTCAAAATAACACTGGTCTTTTCTTTTTTTTGTTAACCTGATCATGCTTCAGACTTCTGCTCAATTTAGAGAACTTGATTATTCTCAAACATGGTTTGGCAACAGCCCTTTCCAGCTTGCTCCCATCAACTGAGTATCTGCTTTATATTATTTTTTTTCCAAATTTGTTTTTGAGAACTTGAATGCCAACCAACTTTCCAATGTAAATTTTCGTATTTGTTTTCCTTCTGTATTTCAGACATGGCTACCTTTCATTCAAGTTGTCCTTGAGGAGCCATTGTACGTTCAATGTATATTTTTTTCATTTGATGAATATTTACTGAAACATTATTACATTACAGGAGCTGTTCTTAGTACATGAAGGGGGTAGGTGAAATTTCTTTCCTACATAATGGCTCACTAGTATAAATCAAAGTATGAAAATGTGGGACGTGATTGGATCACTTGCTATATCATGTATAGTGATGCAGATGAAGCCATATTTCTGCAATAGAACTGAATGGACTTCTTTAAATGTTTTTAGATTTATTTATTTTATGTGTTTGACTATTTTGCCTGAATGTACATATGATATCAGAAGAATATCTAGGCTCTGCTAGAACTGGAGTTAACAGACATACCAGTGGATGTTGGGAACTGAACCCTCCAGGTCCTCTGCAAGAGTATCAACTACTGCTGAGCCTTCTTTGCAGCCCTGAATAGACTTCCTCAGAATGGAGCCTATGGTAAGAATTGTTCCCCAAGCAGAAGCCCCACAGAGACATCAAGGATGTTTGGATAAATAGCTCCAATGACTTGACAGGCCATGTACTTAAATGAAGAGTGGGAACATGTCATGAAGAAAGGGAAACATGTCCCAAATTTCATAGGATGTTATATATATATATATATATATATATATATATATATATATATATATATATATGACTTTCAGAATTGTTTCAGCATTGTGAAATGAACTGAATGATCTGTATTCTGGGAAAACTGAAACAGCCTGGATTATGGAGGGAACAGATTCATTGCTTGTCTTTCCATTTGCCAGGTGTTTGAGGATGAGCCCAGATAGACTTCATGGCATTCCTTCTGAGTGCTTGTCAGGTGCCTTCATGCAGTTCTCCCTGGAACCCTTATGGAGGTGCAGGTGGACTAAGTAACTTGTACACAATTGGAAAATTTGTAGGTAGCAGAAAAATGTGTCCACTTAAAGAGTTCAACTACAACACTTTCAGTATTTCTACAACATATTAAATCAATTAACACTGAAAAAACACTTATAATAGTGTCTTGATTCTATTGTAATTGACACCATATAATTACTGGTTTTAGAAGTTAAACTCTAAATTCAATGGAAACTGGGTTATAGTGGTTTATTCAGCTAAAAATACTTTACCAATGGCAAAGAACAGAACATCTTTACTGATGCACAGAATTCATTGGTTTATGAGCACATGAGTTTATCTATCTCTGTATGTTTTTATATTTGTAGATTGATAGTATGTATTTATATCTAAAACAATTAAAGAAAAATATCCTATATGAATAGTGTGTCTGTTTGCTTTTGCATTATCCTTACGTCCTCTACAAAGAGTGAGGACTGAACTTTTCAATTATCTCAGATTTAGCGTAGAGAAAAAAATTTATAAAATTTATCTAATCTTTAGTGAAGTAATAAATATGTAATTAGCATCTGAAGCTACATTTCATAAAATTAACTGAATACAATCATCAAAGATTTTGAAAATAATAAATTCTCTAGTAATTTTCATTCATAAGATAATTGATTGTACTTCCATGTCAATATATTTGGAGAAACAGTCACATATATAAAGTAATCTAATGAAATTTTGAGAAATATTTTTGCTTCAGAAAGTTTCATTTGACTTTGACAAACCAATCAGTGTCACAATTCTCTAGGCTGTTAAACTAATCTTGAAACTATCATTTTTTGTTTTGTTTTTTCTAGACAGGGTTTCTCTGTGCAGCCCTGGCTGTTCTGGAACTCACTCTGTAGACCAGGCTGGCTTCGAACTCAGAAATCCACCTGCCTCTGACTCCGAAATGCTGGGATTAAAGGCATGCATCACCACTGCCCGGCTATCATTTTTCAGGATAAACACATTCACTGCATTTGAGTGTAATATTTTGTAGCATCACCAAAGTTAGTATAGATGCAATGAATCAAGTACAAAACATCCCAGTTTCATGTGAAATGATGTTGGAATTCATCAAGGAAGCCCTTCCATACTTATTGTCATGGTAGTTGGATAGTCTTTAATACTAAAGGGGTTTTTCCCCTTTAATGTAGCCCTTTGCAATATTAAGCTGGCTTTGTATGGCTAAGTAAATCAGAAAATACAATTTTGTCAAAGTCCAAGGAAGGGCAAAAGCAACTTCCAGTAGTTTTAAAAGGATGAAGTAATGACCTCTTAGAGAATCCTCAGAGACACATGGTAGACAGGCTTCTCCTCTGACAGCCAGACTTTATCTTCCTGGGTTCATTTTCACATTAGCCCACGTACTGCATCTCACATGGGATGATTATGTTTTGATATTTTCCATTTCTTTTCTTTGATAAAAATTGTATATAATATTATCTACAGATTAATATTTTTATGAATATGTAAATTCTGGATAATAGTTTTATATTATTTATATATTTAGAGCAGCATAATAGGAATATGTATCATTTTTATTTACCACCATCTTTAGATATTATTAATTCTTACTATACATCTGTTCAAAACATTCAGTTGTAAGTTTATTTTTTCCTGAGGAATAGGTTTTTAAATTTTTCTACTAAATCTAATTATAAAAATGAATCATTTGGTTAGAGGTATACTGATAAATTCTGACCTGTATTCTTTATCATATTCATCATTATTGATTATCTTGAAGTTAAACATCAAATTGTTTCACCTTAATAATGATGTAATTTGATAAGTATAATTAACATAAACAAATGTAGAAGGTGGGCTGCTAAGTGCAAAGATTTGACGACCTTCAACCTGTATTCGCCCACACTGGACTGTAGAAGAGTTCCAAAATGATCCCTGATTAGTAGATAGACAAATCAACACTACAAACCACAGGTCCTTGAATGGAATCTACTTAAGTTAGCAAACAAAAGTCAGGGAAAAATCATATGAGGATTATAAGGCAGAACACAGTCCAGGATGATGCTGGAAGAACTCTCCAGGGTGTTTAATTTATAGACAGTGTGAGGACATAGAAGAGATATGACAAGTGTCATGAGAAATGGAATATATAAGAAACATTGTGTTTTAAAATTTTAAGTGCTCTGAAATTCAATTTCCTATGGAATATTCAGGAAAGCCTCTATTCTTTTTAATATTGTTATTTTTATGTTTTATTCACTCAGGGGTGTACCTAATTCTTCTCATTTGGTTGGGACTCTGATTTCCACACATTTACTCAATTAAAGGTAATGTTTGGATGAATATTGGTGTCTCACATACTTATATAAGCATAGCTACTTCAAGGCATCAGTATGTTTTCCCCATTCCTCTTTGTAGCCCGTTTGCTCCCATAATCTTGCCCCTAGTCCATCACAATTCTGTTTCCTGTTGGTATGGTTTGCTGTTACTGGATTTTATACCATGACACCATACCATTCAATGGTAAGATAGTCTCTTTGCTGTCTTTAGTTTGCTCAGGCTTCCCCATGCCTACATTTCTCTAAACCTCTTTCTTTTATTTCATTGTGTTCTAGCTTTTCTTTTCATTATCTCTTCCTTTCATTTTGCTTTGGTTGTGAATTTCTTTTCTTTTCTTTTCTTTTTTTTTGTTTCTATTTTTTTAAGGTAAAAACTTAGCTACCAAACTATTGCTGATACTCAGTTACAATAGGAAGCCTAGTCAATTAGCATGTATATTTAATTTTATGTATTTTCTTTGCTTGTTTTGTTTGTTTGTTTTGGTTGGTTTTGGACTTCAAAGCAAATGGAAAAGTAAGCAAATGAAATGGAAACTCATTTTATTTTGATTCTTGACCAGGACTTGCTTTTTTTTTTTTTTAAGTTGCTATGTGAGGGATAAATTTTATTACTTTTTATTTAAAGGAATCAGAAGAGATCTCTCTTAATTACCAAGTCTATAGTCAACTCTTCCTTTAGAATTAGTGCTAACATTTTTTCATAAGCCATGATTACTAATCTGAAAATAGCCATTGGAGAGGTGCATATGCCCCATTGAATCTTATGCAAATTTCCTTGTTACAAACCACTCCAGTGACTTGAAGTTGGGAGAGAGTAGGCATAAGGGAAGCAAGGTGATATTGAAGAAAAGAGCTTTTCCATTTTGTCTTAAATCTGAGTTATTGTAAAGGCCCAAGGTTGCTATCATTTCCAGAGGGGATCATCTGAAAGACTGTAATCACATTAGAGTTCAATTAATTTTTCTCTTCCCATTTCTGTTTTCTCTGCCAAATTCTTTGTCATTATAGTATTTCAATAGAATGTTTCCACCGATATACCTCTTATATATAAGATACCTCATCTTATTTCTACAAAGCCTGAATAAATAGAGTTGGTTCTGAGTGCTCCAAGGAAACAGAATATAAAGTGAGAATTGAAGGGTAGATTGCAGATTGGTCAGATGATAGTGAATATTCAGGCATCTAATTACTGGTTATGTCCCTGATAATAGTCAATAGTGATGCAACTGAAAAAGCTCTCACAGATGATAAATACGGGAGGGATAATTATAAAAGGAACGTGTAGCCTGGTAAAAATTGTCAAGCCTTTCAGAAAAATTGGAGAAATAGTAATTTTCAAAAAAATTAAAAAGATTTATTTATAGTATGTATACGTATACTATCTTCATGCACACCAGAAGAGGGAATCAGATCTCATTACAGATGGTTGTGAGCTACCATGTGGTTGCTGGGAATTGAACTCAGCACCTCTGGAAGACCAGTCAGTGTTCTTGTCCTCTGAGCCATCTCTAGCCTGAGATTTAAATAATTTTAAGGACTACTAAATTAGCTAATTGTTGCTGGAAGCTACTGATGCATTAAAGACAGAAAAAAATGTACAGAGACAGTGAAATACCTCCAATTTAGGGTGATATGTAAATATCAGACTGTTTATGTGGCCACAGAGAGAATCCCATGTTGACTAACAAAGGATTCAATACAAGTTTTAATGGCTTGGAACAGATAGCATTAGACACATTTTGCAGTCTCCTTAGGTAGTCTTGGGATTGTGGAAAAAGGTGTAGCTACAATGAAGAGTTCAAGGAGGTAGGCTTTCTGGTGCAGCTGCCTTAGGTAAGGCTGGAAAATATTCCAAGCAGCTCATGATTCATGAGAGGGCCCAATGGGCACTCTGTTTATGAAAATAAAATGATAATGAAGGAAATGCACACCACCAAGAAGGCCACAGTTGCTTCTCCAGGTAGGCCAGGCTCGTGCTGCAAAGCCCTGATTCACAACAGAGTCCATGAAAGTAATAAGGATCCAGACATGATGGGCACCAGCTGGCAGCACTTAGGCATCAGAATTCAGGTGGGAGCAATTACTATAATGAGTAGCAAAGTTCTGAGTGGCAGATTTTGACCCATAAAGAGCAAAACAGAACAGAGTGTTCCAATGTAGCCAGTAGAAGAGAAGCATATATGGTTATTGTTTATTCAAAAAAGGAAAATAAAATAAAGTGGATGATCAGGAAGCAAAAAACATCCTATCATGGAAAATGTCACCTTCTTATACATATTTTCCAAATATTATGGAGGGTCATGACCGGAATCACCTTACCGAAAGACAGGCCAAATGGACATGAGTAGAGATTAGTAACATCACTGCAAGTGTTTAGTAATGGTGCTCCCAGCATATGTCTAAGATGTTTAATCAGTACCCACATAGCAGGGTATGGAATGGAAAGAATTTTGGAAGTAGAATTGAGTTGACATAGCTCAAATTACAGTGTCATTGTGATACTATTGTTAATTCATATACATGTAATCATTTAGTAATACATAAATTTCTTTTCAAAAAGTTCCTTGTATGATATTCCCCACTTTCCCTTTAAACTCGTAAAGATGTTTCTTTTCCCATGGTTTCTGAATTTTCTGGTAACTTGGAACAAATAGACTGAAAAAAGAAGGGTGATCCTTTTGGAGTTATAAGGCCAAAGAAAGATGCCTATAAAGATGGCACACCATTCACCACAATTAATGAATACTGTTTTTTACTGTTTATTATATAATAACAGGGTCCCTCGAACACCATCAGTGGATGGGTTTGTGCTCCTCATCCTTTGAATTTCAGGCTATGCAGGCCTTGGGGGATTAGAGGAGATCCTCTCTCCAATAATTCAGACTGGGAATGTCTACAGACACATTGTTTATCAAAAGTCTATGCTATCAGTAGCTCATGGTTAGAGGCCAAAGACGATGCTAAACCATTTTGTGTGCATGAACTTCAAACCCTTATAACAATTACCAGGACATCTGTCAATAGTTGTAAAGAAATGCTGTTCTCATCCCCTGAAGGAAAAAATGCTCCCATCAGAGGACAGAGCTCAACTGGAATCTGATTTATAGCAGTTATTTCATCTCTTCAGAATTCTGAGCCCATTAGTGATATATGAAAGCAAGGGGATCATTACTGTTGATAAAATTGACCCTGATCAACAAGAAGAAGTGGGGTTGCTGTCAGGCCATAGATGGAAAGGATTACCTCTGGTGATCCAGAGCAGTATGCTTGCTTCTCTCTTGAACAAACTAAATGATAAATGGAACAGTAGAGCAGCTTTGACTTAATGGGTCAGAATGTCTTGGAACTTAAGCTGGTATGACTTCTTGAGGCAACCCACAACATGGCACAGCAGAGATTCTTTCAGTAGGCATAAGGAGTCTAAACGAAGATGATGAGCTTTTACATGTGCAGTAGCAACAAAGCTTGCCATCTGTTTTGCCTTTTCAGGTGACATTAGTGGTTGGTGTTCTAGATGAGATATTTTGATTGTTCTAAGCCTGCAGAAGCAAAACAGGAAGGAATGGGCAGCAAAAGTGCTCATTCTTTTAAGTCTTATAAAGTAAATTAGTTAAACAGAATCTTGAACATGTAGTTAGCAAATGAGTTGAACATAGAAGCAAATGGCTTTGAGTGGATGTTAGCTGATCCATTTGTCATTGCCTTTAAGAACTAAAGATTTAATTGTCTGCAGGAGTTAGTCCCACTTATTAATGTAGAGGTGTGACCCCTAAGCCTGGTACTCTAGTGCTTCATCTTCAATCCAGTCTCCAGGTAAATTGTGGGGCAGCTGATGTCTACTCTATAATGGCGCTGCAATTAAATAATACTTACTACTGCCTTCCTCATTTTTCCAAGTGATATTCCTATGTGATCTCAGAGTTTATTTAGAAATTTAAGGTAAGAACGTAATTGTGCCCCCAAATATAATTTTTACAACAACCAAGCAAGCAAGTAAGCAAAGAAACAAACAAAACAAAATCCAGAAAAAAAAGCAAAAACAAAAACAAAGGGGAGTTTTGTTTGAATAACAAATAACATAAGAAAATAAACTCAATATAAAATCCCACAAGAAGCTAAACAAAATGAGAATATTTGAAAGAATAGGAGAGTGGAAATCAACTAAACAAGCAACCGTGGAACCAGGTAAGCCATGGTGTTAGCAAAAATGAGAGAAGGCAGCTTCTCTCTACTAACTTAATTATACTGGCAACTAACACGGGAAGCTCTAGAAGAACATAAGGTTAAAAAAAATGTTAAACAGGAGACAAAGAAACATTTATAGAATGTAA
The DNA here is from genome assembly GCA_036184795.1 of Tokudaia tokunoshimensis. Lineage (NCBI taxonomy): Eukaryota > Metazoa > Chordata > Mammalia > Rodentia > Muridae > Tokudaia > Tokudaia tokunoshimensis. The sequence goes on from BTHU01000002.1 coordinate 15,797,633, forward strand.
ACACTGACCTCAAAATGGAGAAAGCATAAATTAAAAATTATAATTTACTTAATAGCTAATATCCTCTTATAAGTAAGCACATACCATGTCTGTCTTTCTGGGTTTGAGTTACCTCACTCGGGATGATTTCTTTTTTCTATTTTCATCATTTGCTAGCAAACTTCATGATGTCATATTTTTTTAACAGCTGAGTAATACTCCATTGTGTTAATATACAACAGTTTCTTTATCAGTGTTGACAGGTAGTTGATCAGAGCAGATACAGAGACCAAACCAAGAGCCAAACATGTGGTGGACCTCAGAACTCCTTAGAATAGGGGGAAGAAGAATTGTAGGACCCAGAGATATCAAGGACACCAAGAGATCATGGCCCACAGAATCAAATCAGAGGATTTGCAGGGGCTCAACAGAGACTGGAAGAGCAATCAGAGCCTACACATTTCTGCACTAGGTCCTCTGTTAATATATTATAGTTGTTAGCTTGGTATTTTGTGGTATTCCTAACAGTGGAGTTGGGGGTTGTCTCTGAGCCTTTTGCTTGACCTTGGGATTCTTTTCCTCTGAGAGGCTTGCCACACTCAGCTCTGGTATGGGGGTTTGGGGCTGGGCTTATTGTAACTTGATCTGCTGTCTTCAGTTGATATCCATCCCCAGGAGACCCAATCTTTTCTGAATGAAAATGGAGAGAGGATGTGGATCTGGGGAACAGGGAAGGTGGGGGCCTGGAAGGAATAGAAAGAGGAGAAACTGAGGTCTAGGTATATTGTAGAAGAGAAGAATAAAAAAGAAAAGGAAAAATGCTTATGACTCATCCTGCTAGTATATAAAGTTTAGTTATAAAACACTATGGGTGGGGCTGGAGAAATGGCTTAGTAAATATGAATGCCTGCTTCACATACATGAGGCATGCATTCAGGTCCAGTGTTCCAGTGTCCTCACAAAAAGGCTTGACATTGCTGTACGTGTGACAGGAAAGTGTATCTGAAAAATCTAACCTGCAGTGTAGCTCCATGTTATGGAAGAAACCCGCCCTATGGCAAAGGAATAAAGCAAAGAATGAAGGCTAGCTCTGACTTCCAAACAGACTTACGGAGAGAGGAGGGAGGGAGGGAGAGAGAGGGAGAGAGGGAGAGAGAGAGAGAGAGAGAGAGAGAGAGAGAGAGAGAGAGAGAGAGAGAGAGAGAGAGAGAGAGAGAAATGAGTATAATAAAAATGACTTTTAGTTACCTAAAAATTGCTTAGTCAGGCTCCCCACTATACCCAAGGCTGTACCTGGTAACCAAACTCAGTGACATAATTCTCTTGAAATAATCAAATGCAGTTCTCGAACCCCACGACTCCCACTGGACAGTATTTAAGCAGAGACCAAGAGCAATGCTCAGCTCTGCAAAGCGGAAGAGACATCACCTAGATCTACCCTGCAGCTGGACAGTCTTACCCAGGATCTTAATCCTGGAATGAGAAACTTCTGTTAGAGACTTGACCTTACCCTCAGTCTTGGGGCTTAGGACTGAAGTTAGGAATTTAGAGTATGACCTTTGTTTGAAGACCCTCAGCATAATAAAATATAACTTTTGTTATACTAGTTACATGTATCTACTTTCTTGCTCCAGAGAGAGAGAGAGAGTGAGAGAGAGACAGAGAGAGAGAGAGAGAGAGAGAGAGAGAGAGAGAGAGAGAGAGAGAGAGAGAGAAAGGAGGGAGACAGAAACAGAGAGACAGAGAGACAGGGAGACAGAGACAGAAGGAGACAGAGTGATAGATTATTGCCTTAGATAAAAGGTTTAAAAAGAAAGCTTCGAACAAGCAAAACAAAATAAAATTAAACAAAACCACCACCAACAAAACAAAAAGAAAAAGAAAACAAGATGCCCTAGAGGCAAAGAGTGCATTTCCATTTCAGTCAGCAGGGAACTTGGAACATAACACCACTCTCCATAGGGTAGCCTGAGGTGTCACAGTGGGAGTACTGCACTCTACTATTAAGGACTCTGAGGAGTCAGCTTGGTGGAGCTGCTCAGTGATTACATTCCCCTAGGGCAGTGTTCAGAACCCCAGGGATGAGAGGTGAGTTGGCCTGAGTGGGCAGGTCTGACCTCAGACTTGTCCTTGCTCCTCCCCTCACACAGGAGGGTCACAGTCCTTACACAAGTGTAGGTCTGTGCATTTATATGGACAGCTGTTTCAAAGAGACAGGAAAGGCACACACAAATAGAACGGTGACAAAAGCAAGGCTGTAGGAGAAATCAAAGAGTCTATATGCAGAAATTAGAGATTAATTTTGACAGGAAAATGCAATGTAAAAAAATGACAACATTCTAGGAAAGATGTTTACATTATACATTTTAAGAGAGAGAACAGGTTCTGTATCAATGTATGCTTTAACTAATATTCTGGCTTATGGAAGGTCTACCCGTGTATTAGTCAGGGTTCTCTAGAGCCACAGAACGTATGGGTAGTTTCTATATAGTTAGGGAATTTGTCAATGACTTACAGCTTGTAATCCAACTCCCCAAAAATGGTCAGCAGTAGCTGTGGATGAAAGTCCAAGGATGTAGCAGTTGCTCAGTTCCACGAAGTAAGCAAGCAAGGAAGAGTCAGACAGTCTTCTTCCAAGGTCTTTATATAGGTCTCCAGCAGAGGGTGTGGCCCAGATTAAAGGCTGTAGGTCTCCAGCAGAGGGTGTGACCCAGATTAAAGTCTGTAAATCTCCAGCAGAAGGTATGGCCCAGATTAAAGGAATGTGCCACCAAGCCTTTAATCCCAGATGACCTTGAACTCAGAGATCTCCTTGTCTTAATCTTCTGAAATTCATAGCCACTATGCTTCAAGATCTCCATGCCGTGATCCAGGTCAGAAACTTGTATCTTTGAGCCTCCAGATTAGGATCATAGGTGAGCCTTCCATTTCTTGATTAGATCATTCTGGATATAGTCAAGTTGATAACCAGGAATAGCCACTACAATCCACCCCTTTTCAACTTGACACAAATAATATCTCATGTCCACATGAAACTATAACAAGATCATGAATATGCCTAACATGACATAACTATTCCTCATACAATTGAAAACACATTTGTAAATTTACAATGCGGCAATGTCCATTGGGAACATTCTTTTAGTGTCTCAATGCCAATTGATGTTAAAGAAATTGGAAGAAAGACAAATGTTTCCTTAACAAAATAAGACAGAAGCATTCATATTACTTATAGTCCTCGTTTCTGCAACTAGTTACGTGGCCTTAGCTGGTATTTATAACTACCTTCCTCTGCTACCCATTCTGTATTTCCTTCACCTTCGGCAAGCACCTTAGCAGGTCTTGGTTCTTTTCCTGGAGGATTGACCCATACCTTCATTCTTGATGGTTCTGTTTCAGTCATCCTGCTTGGATTAGGCTGTTGTAGTTTCCCATTGACTTTAATCACAGGACATGGTAGTACTAAGAGATTCTCTAAGGGATCTCCTGCACTCCAGAAATAATCCTGCTTACCTCCATTGTGGAGAGGCGATCCAATTTCCCCATGGTAATCTGCATATATCATCCCTCCTAACACTGTTATTCCTTTCTTAGCCTGTTGGTTTAAGGCATTAGAAGCCCAAAATGGCCAGGGGGAAGTCTGAGGTTCCAGTTCAATGGAATGGTTGTTGTGGCTCCTAGTAGGAGCACTCCCCTCTCTGGAACCAAAACTTCTAGGCCAGCAGAACCTAAAGTTGTGGGGACAGGAAGCAAAAATTTTCCTAGAGGGTCACTAGTAGTGATAGTGAGTGGAACTATTCCCTTTCCCACCCCTCGATTCCTGGGTCTATGGATTCTGGCTATGGGAGAAACTGTACCATATATTGAATGCTGATTCAAAGCATATACTGCCTTCTGAAGAACTCTGCTCCAGCCCTCCATACTGTGGCTCCCTAATTGACACTGTAACTGTGTCTTCAAAAGGCCATTCCATCTTTCTATCAGACCAGCTGCTTCAGGATGATGGGTAACATGGTAAGACCAGTGAATTCCATGATTGTGGGCCCACTGTCACACTTCTCTGTCTGTGAAATGAGTTCCTTGGTCAGAAGCAATACTGTGTGGAATACCATGATGATAGATAGGGTATTCTGTGAGTCCATGGATGGTGGTTTTGGCAGAAGCATTATGTAGAGGAAAGGCAAATCCATAACCAGAATAAGTATCTACTCCAGTAAGAACGAAATGGTGTCCTTTCCATGGGGGTGTGTGGGGGGGGGAAGTGGTCCAATGTAGTCAACCTGCCACCAGGTTGCTAACTGGTCACCTCAAGGAATGGTGCCATATCTGTGTCTCAGTGTTGGTTTCTGCTGTTGGCAGATCTGGCATTCAGCAACTGCTGTAGCCAGGTCAGCCTTGGTGAGTGGAAGTCCATGTTGCTGAGCCCAAGCATAACCTCCGTCTCAGCCACCACAGCCACTTTGTTCATGTGCCCATTGGGCAATGACGGGGATGGCTGGGGAAAGAGGCTGACTGTCCACAGAACGGGTCATCTTATCCACTTGATTGTTGAACTCCTCCTCAGCTGAAGTCACCTTTTGGTGAGCATTTACATGGGATACAAATATCTTCACATCCTTTGCCCATTTGGAGAGATCTATCCATATACTTCTTCTCCAGAAGTCTTTCTCACCAATTTTCCAATTGTGATCTTTCCATGTCCCTGACCATCCAGCCAATCCATTGGCTACAGCCCATGAGTCAGTGAGCAATTGTACATCTGGCCATTTCTTCTTCCAAACAAACTGTAATACCATGTGTACTGTCCAAAGTTCTGCCTACTGTGAAGATTTTTCTTTCCCTGTATCTTTCAGGGTTGTCCCAGAAAGGGGCTGTAATGCTGCAGCTGTCCACTTCTGGGTGGTGCCTACATAACGTGCAGAGCCATCAGTAAACCAGGTCTTACTCTTCTCTTCTTCAGTCATCCGGTCATAGGGAACACCCCATGAGTCTATAGGTACATGCTTGGCAGCAGATGGCATTGTAAAATGAATAGGAATCATAGGCATCTGAGCAACTTCTTCATGTAACTTGCTTGTGCCCTCAGGACCTGCTCTGGTCTGATCACATACATATCACTTCCATTTGATAATAGACTGCTGCTGTGCACGTCCTACTTTATGATTTGGAGGGTCTGATAACACCCAGCTCATGATGGGCAGTTCAGGTCGAACAGTAACTTGATGCCCTATTGTCAAACATTCAGTTTCTACTAAGGCCCAATAGCAGGCCAAGAGCTGTTTTTCAAAGGGAGAGTAGTTGTCTGCAGATGATGGTAGAGCTTTGCTCCAAAATCCCAAAGGTCTCTTCTGTGATTCACCTACAGGGGTCTGCCAGAGGCTCCAAACAGCATCTCTATCTGCCACCTATACCTCAAGTACCATTGGGTCTGCTGGATCATACGGTCCAAGTGGTAGTACAGCCTGCACACCAGCCTCCATTTTGCCTTTCCAACCATAATAGCCCTCACTCCGCAGGTCAGGGAACCAATGTGAGAATTCTGTCAATTTCTGAGTATATCTATCCCAATTGTACATTCTGGAACTGGGGAAATGACCACAGGATGTGTTCGAGGACCTACTGGACCTACTGTGAGTCGGACATCAGTCAAAATTCCATTAATCACCTGTCCTCCATAAGCCCCTACCCTAACTGGAGGGCCACAATGTTTCTTGGAATCTCCTGGGATCAGTGTCAATTCAGAAACAGTATCCAATAGACCCCAGAAAGTCTGATTATTTCTTTCCCCCAGTGTACAGTTACCCTTGTAAAAGGCCATAGGTCCCTCTGGAGAAGAATTGGAGAAAGAGTAACAGCAAAACTTTTAGGTATCTTATCAAGATCCTTCCTCAGAGGAACCTGGCCACGCTTTCATTCAAGGGGTTCTAGCTCTGCAAACTGGCTCAAGTCTGGAAATTGATTCACTGGCCAAGATTGCCTTTTGGCATGATCCATTGTAGCCTTTCTTTCATTCATTTGAGAATTTTTCTGCTTATACAGATCAAACAGATATCTAGTAGGTTTACTGACTGGTTTTGTGTGTCAACTTGACACAGGCTGGAGTTATCACAGAAAAAAGAGCTTCAGTTGGGGAAGTGCCTCCATGAGATCCAGCTTTGGGGCATTTTTTCAATTAGTGATTAAGGGTGGAGGGCCCCTTGTGGGTGGTACCACCTCTGGGCTGGTATTCTTGGGTTCTATAAGAGAGCAGACTGAGCAAGCTAGGGGAAGCAAGTCAGTAAGAAATATCCCTCCATGGCCCCTGCAACAGCTCCTGCTTCCTGACCTGCTTGAGTTCCAATCCTGACTTCCTTTAGAGATGAACAGGAACATGGAAGTGTAAGCTCAATAAACCCTTTCCTCCCCAACTTGCTTCTTGATTGTGATGTTTGTGCAGGAATAGAAACCCTGACTAAGATAGTAGGTTTCCTATCTATTTCATGCCTGGAAACACTATAATTGATTAGCCAGTACCAAAGGTCCAAATGAGTCATGCCATTATAAATTCCACCTCTCTTTTACTAACCATTACAGGGTATGTCATTATAAACTTTGTTTTGTCTACCCTGTCCATTATAATAACTATGATCACCTTGTCTCTGGTGATTCAATGCTACCAACTGACCCTGTTATCTCATGGCCCAATTAAACCCATTGAATAAAATTCATCTAATTGAGCAGCAGAATCTCCAACCCTAAGGTCTGGCACAAGGAAAAGGGAAAGAACAAAACTCTTTAAATGTGCTGGTGCCCCTCTCACCAGTTTGCGTCTTATAGGACTGGTGAAGGGCATATCTTCTGGACCTTCCCATTGTGGAGGATTAGGTTTTACACAATGTATCCACTCTAGCATTGCAATTTCCCTAAGCCTTAAAACCCCTTCATCAACACTATCCCAAGGGATATCAGGCATCTCTAATTCCTTTTCAGTAGGCCATCTTTTGATAAACACTTCAGTCAACCATTCAAACAAACTTCTGATACCTCTTTTAACTGTGTGAGCTTCCATATTAAACCTAGCATCTCCACTCAGAGGGCCCATGCCAAAAAACTCAGCCTGCTCTAGTTTTATGTTCCTCCCACCATTATCCCACACCCTTAAAATTCATTCCCACACATATTCCCCAGACTTCTGCTTAAATGAATTAGCAAACTCATTAAACTCCTTAGTAGTATAGTGTATTTCCTCATGGACTACACTTTCTACCTCCCCTCTAGGGGCCTGTTTTGCCTTGGATCTGGTTATAGGTCTAGAAGAAACTATTGGTGGACCTTGAGAAACATCAGTATTGTCTTGTCTGGCATTTTCTTCAGCAAAAGTCATTGCTGGTTTATCAGGCTCTGAGGAATTAATTTCCTCATATGGAGAAGGCATTATTTCAAGGGGTGGGGCTGAAGGTACTACTTCCTCAGGTGGGGCAAATCCTTGAAAATCTGAAGATTCAAAATTCTGAATTTCAACAGGGTCTTCCCACACATCCCCATCCCAAGTTATAAGATCCCATTCTTTGCCAATTAATGCCATTACTTCAACTGCTGACACCCTCTGAGGCTGAGATCTGAATTTTTGCTGTAATTCAGCCAACCTAATAATGAGGGCTTCAGTTTGATTTTCTGTGACTTGAGCTCTGTGGCTGCTAGAGAGAAGATTCTCTTCAAGGGCACACTTAGCCACTTTTAGATTGTTTACTTGCATCTGGAGCTGTTAGATTTTATCACACAACTTCTTCCTTTCCTTCATTGTTTTTTCCTGAGATGTTAAGAGCAACCAGCCAGAAAAAATCATTTTCAGAATTTTTCCCCAACTTATAGAAAGTATTGTACACCACTGAATCATCTAATTAATCAAGATACTCAAAGACATTGGCTTCTTTAAGCTTGAAATATAATTTCAACCACAGGTCTTCAATATTCTCTGAACTCCCAGGAGGGAGAGAATCTGGAGAGGTTTCAGTAGTTGAAGGTGCTGATGAATTACCAAACCAACTCCAGATTTTCAAAATATTCATCCTTATACTTCTGCTCCTCTAGAACCACTCCTGTTACCAACTTCTGTATTAGTCAGGGTTTTCTAGAGTCACAGAACATATGGATAGTCTTTATATAGTTAGGGAATTTGTCGATGACTTACAGCTTGTAGTCCAACTCCCCCAAAATGGTCAGCAGTAGCTGTGGATGGAAGTCCAAGGATCTAGCAGTTGCTCAGTCCCACAAAACAAGCAAGCAAGGAACAGTCAGAGAGTCTTCTTCCAATGTCCTTATATAGGTCTCCAGCAGAGGGTGTGACCCAGATTAAAGGCTGTAGGTCTCCAGCAGAAGGTGTGGCCCAGATTAAAGGCATGTGCCACCAAGCCTTTAATCCCAGATGACTGAACTCAGAGATCTTCTTGTCTTAATCTTCTGGAATTCATAGTCACTATGCTTCAAGATTACCATGCCAAGATCCAGGTCAGAAACTTGTATCTTTGAGCCTCCAGATTAGGATCATAGGTGAGCCAATTCTTGATTAGTTCATTTTGGATATAGTCAAGTTGATAACCAGGAATACCACTACAACCGGCTTCTCCAAGTGTCTGTGCACTTATGTGTTGAATAGTGATGATGATATCAACCACTGTAATATTATATTACTATTTAATTTTAAATATGTATTGTCATAGAAAGACTTTAGGTATTGTTATGATAGTATTTAAATAAATATTGTTCTTACTCTATCTTTCCCTGGCCTTTTCCAAGCCCCAGCTTGTCCCAGGGTATTAGCCACAATGGGCCTCCATGCTTTTCTTTCTTTCTTTCTTTCTTTCTTTCTTTCTTTCTTTCTTTCTTTCTTCTTCCTCTTTTAATCTTTTTAACTGATTCTTTGTGAATTTAACATAATTTAACCCAATTCCACTCATCTTCTCATCCCTCCATATCCACCCTTTGCCTTTGCAACCTACTTGTAAGACTCTGATGAGCCTTAGCTTACTGGAGACACCCTGAGTGAACAATGCTGAGTTTGGAATCAATGCAAAAAAACAAGAGAAATTTATTGCTCCAACTCATTTGTGTCATCCTACACCTGAAGGAGAGGTGGTAACCCTGTGCAGTTCGTTCTGGTGAGCTTTATACAATTTTCAAGGCATCAGCCATTAGGCACAATGTGACTGGCAAAACAGTGTGACTTAAACTGATTGGTCTTTAGGGAATGAGGTGGCAGGGACTCTCCTTGTCTGTGGCCAATGGTAGGTCCATCCTGGGGAATGTGTCTACATGCTCTGGGCTTCCCCTGATATTCCCCCCTCCCCAGTGGTCTGAGAAATGTTAATTAGCCTCTCCTTTCTGGAGGGTAGAGGTGCCTAAGTGTTCCTTGATCTTTCCCTTCCAGGAAGGAAGGCATCTGTTGGAATTTTCCAAAGTTTCTCAGCTAACCTCTTCATACTCACCAAGAGAAAACAAAAAAGAAAAAGAAAAGAAAAAACATGTCCATGGAAACTATGAAGTATCACAATATATCACACAGCATATTCTTTTGCCTGAACAGCATAACTTGCAAATGATCATTGCAAGGAGTCATTGGTTGGTTGGAGACCCCTAGCTTCTGCTACACTATCAAAACTGGATTAACACAGGTACTCCCCTCAGATATACTGTTGTGCTGTATCATGGAGCTTTGGTTTTGTAGGATGAACCCTTTCATATACTCCACCAGTTCATAGATAGGGTAGATGTTGGGGTGGGCCAACTCAGAGTCCTGGATCTTGGCCTGGGTGGTGACCTGGTCAGCATGCCAGCTCTCCTGCACCCATGCCACCAGAGCCAGCTCTAGCTTTGTCCAAGCCAGAGGAAGGACTGGCTCTCTTGCATTCACATTAGACACCAGGGCCAGCTCTTCTATGCTGCCCAGATCATCGGGGGTGGGGGGGGTGAGAGGGAGAGACACTTTCCTGAATTTGGCTTCCTCTTTTAATTCAAGTCACATGTGCTCATTTGTCAACTCCTTTCCATTGTCAAGGCCTCTTCCTTGCTCTCACAGACTTTTATTCAATCAGTCTAAACCTACTACCATAGCTTATTTATATGCATGTGATTTTTTTTCTTTGAGTCAGAGTTATATTGATATGTCTCTATATCATCATGAGGATGAAATCAAATGTAAAGTGTAAAGGTCTTTGTACAATTCCTAGCCATATTTTTATCACTTATTAAAATAAAAGGAATTAATGAAAATAGACCCAAACAAAATTTAGCAAATAGTATACTAGAATAGTTTTAAAAGTAAAAATTGACATAGTGCTGGCTAAAACCTTGAGTATTGGTGATTGTATAAGAAATGCAATTTTCAATACATGAGTTTATTTTCTCTTTTACCTCACTAATTAGCAAAGTTCAAGACTTCATGATATAACTTAAAATGACTATTCAGTGTTACCCTGGGTAAAATAAAAAAGACATTTTATAGTTCCTTCCAGAAAGATAAATCGATGTAACCTTTCTGTATCTCTATTTGAAAACGTATAATAAGCTCAAAGTCTATGCATTGAAAAGCTCCTGCTCGAATATATTTTAATGAAAAGATAGAGCAAAATATATGTATAAATGTATTCCTTATGGGATAAATTGAATGTTTTTTTAGCAAAGTATATAATTAAATAAGTTCTTAGTATTTATGTATTGTTATTCAGCTTCAATGCTTTATATATGCTAATATGCAAGATATTAAGAGTTACTTTACAGTTTTCATTTCAATTCAATTTAATCCAGTTTCAATGTATGTGGTTTAGTGAACATTTTTGTGTATTATGACTTTATTAAATAATTATTTTCTCATATAGCTTAGAGACTCCTCATATATTAACATATTAGTTTTTGTTCTCAAACCTTATAATTTAGACATATTGAAATCCACGGTTTTAATTCTTAAACACAGCTTGAATTTCTTAGATAATTAACATTTTTGGTGGTTTTATTTATAAATATTAAGTTCTATCACCTGCCATTATATTTCTTATTCATTTAAATGTGCTTTTTCTTATGTATCTTATAAAAAGAGTTAATGTCAATTTATATAAATAAATAATTTTAAGTGATTAAACAAACAATTATTTGAGAAAAAAGTAATTATGCCTAATGGTGCTATTTATCCTCAAAACACTGCCTCAAATGTAAGGCTGTTGTCAATGCTACGAGAAGGCAGTATTGACAAGGAATTGGGAAACTGTCCTCAAGTCTTCTTGGTGACATCTATGGATTCTGAAGTCAATTAGATTAATTCCTGACTCAAGTTAAAAGAACACTAAGAAAAGTATTGCTTAATGATTTAACACTGCATTTTCCAGCTGGCTTCCATTACAAGAATCAGTTCTGAGAAGTTCTTAATTTTATGTTCTTCCAAGAAGATTCAGGAGAAAATTCAATTGTAGAACAATTCATTGGCAATTGGACATTGTGACTGAAGTTATTGAGACTGGTGGCTATGGTTTGTAATGGCAACACATCAGAAATCATTGAGGAATTAAAAGATAATTATAATTTGGGAGAGATTCTAACTTACTAACACATGGCCAGGACACAAGACCCAGGGTTATAAGCTCTTTTTCCGGTTCCTTCCTTTGGTCATCATGGTCATGTACAAGGAGACTTGCACCACTGGACACTACTGGGAAGAAGTAAAACATAGAATGTGCCTGTTCCATTTGGATCATAATCTATACTCTGAGAAACATCCAAACTTGTTAACTTGATGATGGAAGATTTTAAAAGTTGGCCATTGGAAAAAAGCAAGATATTAACAGAATGGACAGGAACAGACAAAGCGGAGGGTGTAAATCACAACTCTTATCAACACTACAATGATACAACTTCTGTAAGCAATGAGTCATAACTTTGTTGTATTTGGCAGCAACAGCAGCAACAGACCCAAGCCAATTGGAGACTGCTTGTGCCCTACAAATGTGAACCAGCAGGAAGCCAAGAGCAACAAAATTTGAGTCTTCTACAATAAGCTTCAATACGGTCTATTCATGTTTACATACTGTTAAAAGGAACGTTTATCACGTATCCTCAAATTATACTATACCAATTTTCTATTGAAAACTAACACATAACAGTATAAGAGGCAGAAAGAGTGGGATGGAATCAATTTTTAAGGTCATTTATACAGAAGCAAATGTTACTATTCCATGATCAAAGGCTGGAATTTCTCAGGAGAACAATTAGCACAATCAATCCAGACCCGATAAAAACATCATAAAGTCTGACAAATCTCAGCTGGATTTCCACTGGGATGACAAGAGTAAAAAGCTGAGAATAAAACTGCTTTAAAGTTTTACTTGCACCATAGAAAAGCTTTAAAAGGTTTGTAGCTGAATCTAGAGGCAACTAGTCAATAATCTCTTTGCATGTCCAGCCTTGTTCTTGTCTTCAAGGTTCTTAATCTCTGTTGTGGCACATTTATTTACACAGAAGTAATTTAAGTTGGATTTGATGCTTTCTACCATAAATAAATCCATGAGCTATGTGGCCCAAACTCTTATTATTTTATGCTCCTAAAGGATTTGCTTTCTGTTTGGCAGGGTTTGTATCCATCACGGCAGGAGTTGAGAGAGACTTAATGAGTTGTTTTTGCCAGAAGAATGAAAGAAACACAGAAAGAAGAGATGAATGTCTCTTTTCTTTTAGAAATCCCTTCATATATGTGAAGAAAAGACAGAGCATTGGCTATAGGATATTGCTATAACAACTTTACATCTGTTTTTGAATATTTAATAATCATCAAGAATTGAAACATTAAAAGATAAGTGCCATAGAAAGCATGTTAGATAAGAAACAACAACAACAAAATCATCAAGAGTATTGCCAGTAATATAATCCTTATAGCCTTTTATTAACAACCACATCATATACATGTGTACACATATTCTCATGTAGTTACTTAGCCTAGGAAAATACCTAAAGAAACAAAAGGTTACAAAGTCTAGAATGGTTTTGAATCTCTATTGCATATCCCAATCAGCTTGAGGACTTTGAAACATATATTTTAGGGCTTATTCACCTCAGAGCTGTTGATATCCTTATTAAGGGTCAGAGCTACATGTTTTGGAGTTTAATAAACATGCTCCACATGATATTCAAACATAGACAAAAAAATAGTTGTCAAGACAACAATAATTTCAGTGGTGGTTTGAATAAATACACTATTTCCTACTATGTCCCCCAGAAGTTTATCTGCTCTTTACTGAGCTGTTGGTTGCAAACAAGAAACCAAAGACACGTGGCAATGAAAATGCACCTGAAATTTTTTGTGCAAGGGCTTGCCCTATAGTTTCTGAATTGCTAATTAAAAACTACTTCCTCATATATTCCTAGCATCTTCCACCTCTTGGATCTCTAAAACTTTGATGTTCTTGTGTTGTAATTGCAAAGAAAGTAACAGAAATAAAATATTTTATCCTTTTCCTCCTGAAGTAGTAGCTAAGATTCAAAGCCCAAGATGTGGCTTGATTACATAAAACATTGGGGAAAAAAAGAGCATATCTAGTATTTTCAATGACACCTGAGTTGACTAATTATGTTAGCCTTGTTTGTTAATGTAGTGGTCTGTGACATTCTGCTTTAACATTCTACTTTTTCACAAGTTAGGTAATTCCTCAACTATCTCCAAGTGTTCAAAGGACAATTAGACTTTGAATAAAATCTGAAATTCCAGTCTGTTTTACAAAGTCCTGCAGGCCTTGCTAACTTTCCAATTGTACCATACTCTGGGTGTACCCACGATGTCAGAATGCCTATATTATGTTATCATAACAAACAGATACTTTTGGTGGGCCTTTGGTCTTTTGGTAATACTTCCCAAAACTTGTTATACAAGTAACTTATTTAATTCAAGTCTCTTCTCAAATATTGCTTCACTTTAGAGACTTTTTCTAAATATTTCTCTGTATCATCACCCATCATAACTTCTCTCCATCCCTGCACTACTTTCATTGATTTAACATCTTATAAATTTACTTGTTGTCTTGACAACACACACACACACACACACACACACACACACACACACACACACACCACTACCACCACCACCACCAATATTCAATATAAACTTCAATCTATGGACTTTTGTTTTATTGAGATATTTCATTCACTTGCTAAGCAATATGGTCATAGAAGATGATTTTGTATGAACTGTTAGTTGTATTTGGGACATTTTGTTACCATGTTACTTGAATCTTTTATTTTGCAGCTGCTGGACTGCAGAGTAAGATTAATGACATTGTATAGCCAGTAAAATAATATCTTAATTCTATTTTCATTGCTATGTAAGGTTTTATCTTGATTAACAATCATGTTGGCTGCATATATAATGTATATTTAAGAAAAAATAAATATAAGAAATTGGCTCTATTTTCTAGGGCTGTGTAATTTCACGGGCAAATTAGGGTATGCCATCATAAAAACAGAAGTTTTAAATTCTCTTAGTGTACTATTAGTACTTTACTTTCATTATCAGGATATGATGATGTACATATCCTAAGTACAAATACAGAGCAAAATACATAGAAAGACATCATATTACACATTGAGAAAATTTGCATTGTGTATCTATATCAAGTCAAAAGAGGCTGGAAAGTAGGCTCAGTAAAAAGCTTATACAAGCATGAATACCTTAGTTAAAATTCTCAGCATCCAAAATAAAAACAAAGCAAAAACCTTGAAAATGGCAGTGTGCACCAGCTTGTTTTGTGTGTCAACTTGAAATAAGTTAGAGACATCAGAGAGGAAAGAGCCTCAGTTGGGGTAGCACATCCATGAGATCCAGCTGTAAGGTATTTTCTCAATTAGTAGTCAATGGGGGAGTGTCTCGCCCATTGTGGATGGTGCTATCCTTGGGCTAGTAGTTCTGGACTCTGTTAGAAAGCAGACTGAGCAAGCCATATTAAGCAAGTCAGTAAGCAATACTCCTCCATTGCCTCTGCATTAGATCCTGCTTTCAGGTTCCTGCCATGCTTGAGTTCTTGTCCTGACTTCCTTTGCTAATGAACAGCACTGTGGAAATATAAGTCAAATAAACCTTTTCCTCCCTAACTTACTTTTAGTTCATGATGCTTCATTGCAGCAATAGAAACCCTAACTAAGACACAGTACATAGTGCATAAATATAACTATAGCACTGAGAGACACATAAATCCATTAGACTAGGAAGTGCTACCAATCTACCTAATCAACTAGTAAGCACCTGGCTCAGTAAGCTACCCAGTCTCACACTCTAAGGCAGAAAGCCATAACAGAAGACATCCAATTTCATCAGCTGACCTTCACATGCACATGTGTGTGTGCACATACATGCATATGTGTACATACACAAACAAAACAAAACTGGGCTACTGAATAATTTGAGACAGATGCTCAATTTAAAAATCTATTATCAGAAATAATATATATTTAATTCAAAGACACTGTAAAACAAGATAAAAGGTGACAAGTTCATGGTAAAGTAAGCAAATCAGGGAGAACTGAGATTCTGATGAAAAATTACAGTAAAAAAAATCCTCATTGAACATGCAATAATGTCTATGCTAACCATGAAATAGAACCATTTTCTTATTACTCTAGCAGAAGCTAATTTAACAAATTAATAATAGATTAGTTATATCAAGCTGAAATGGAATAATGAATAAGAATTAAACTCTCTGAACCAGGCAGAAGCATATGTAAAGCACGGAATAACTAACTGCCTACCACAAAATACAATAGTAGATTTTACCTACTGTACGTGTATGTTCTGCTTGTACAATTTTTTCATTGAAGAGGAACGAATTCCTTTAATGCTTTAAATACCTACTCAATTAACTATGATTCATGGGTATAAAACATGTTTGTCTTTCTAATGAACCCAGAAAAGTGATGACATTCCAGAGCCAAGAGAACAAACAGCGCCTTTCATACTCACAATAGTGAGTGGGTCTGACCAACCAGAGATCCAACTGGGGAAGAAAGAAATCAAAAGGGGCTTGGACCAGTACTTTCAGTAAGATTCTGAACCTGACCTTTGTAGTTCAAAGTCTTTGAAATTTGTTAGTCAAGTATGATCCACCTCTTTAAAATTCCCAGTGCCTACATGAATAAGGATGCTCTCTAGGGATCTCTTTATTATGTATCCTCACCAGTCAATTCATTGTGTCATCTCCACAAGCAGTGCCTCCACCTGTCATAACTTACTTTCAAGTTACATCGCTTTCATCTTCCCTGATTCAGGCATCCCTTCCTGCTAACTACAGACACTCCAACACAAGTACATATGTGTGCAACATCAGTAATTGTAGAACATAGCCAAATTTGAGACAATGTGTTTATTTTCCTTATATTACGAACTAGCCAAAGGTAAAAGGCTAACCCATGAGAGTAAATATATATAACATTTTTAATTGAAATATGAATGGAGAAGAAATGGAATGGTCAGAAAATGTTGTCCCTACTCCATTCTCTTCAGGTAATATTTAATGTATAACTCAATCATATGATTGATTTTGTTTTTTAGAGTTCTCACACAATTCTTATCTGACAAGAACTTTAAATCAGAGAATGAGGGAGAATAAACAAATGGTAGTGAAAAGGAATAAAACTGGAACAGAGAAAATTAAATAAAGATTGAATACTCTAAATAACATGAGAATGAGAACTGCATGAAACAGAAATACTATCATGCAACCATGTAGTCAATAAAATATCTTATTTTCTCATATGTGCAAAATAAATCACCATTACTACATGTACATTTACTGTACTAGTAAAGTTCTCCATCTTTTGTTCATCTTATTTTCTTAGGTTTTAATCATAACATTTTCATCTGCTAGACATTTTCTGACAGATTATGAACACATACAGTTCTCCAAAAAGGTAATTTTAAAAAGCAATAGAATTTGTACTAGTTAAGCAAAATTCAAATATATTTGTTTCAATTATCTTTTCATTAAAATTAATCTTCATATAATAAAGTGAATGTATGAAGAACTTTCTATACTTAGCCTAACCTAAAATTAAATGTTGATAATCTGATGAAGTAATTTCAAGACTCAAATCAATTCACCTCTTGTTGCACAGAAGTTTCTTTCCAGATTGAAACAATATCTATAGCTGAGCTGCTTAAGACAGAAAATAAACAAGTCAAATTATCTCTGAGAAGTACCTGAAACTGACCAGATTCAGTAGGCTCCTCATGCCCCTACAGTATATAAACAGTAAGGACTACTGAGAGTCACTCTGACACAAGTCAAGCTCCAAGAAGACTCTCAGACAAACCCAACCACCAGGATGAAGCAGAGACCTGGCAAGCAGTCTGGGAGAGGCTCAGACAAACTGAGCCACCAATAAAGATCAGTATTCAACCTGTGGAGCTGCCTGAAGGCTGTCCATCATTTTCACCCAGGTTTTTAGCTTTAGTGAGCTGTTACCTGTATGGAGGCATATTTTGGTGGTACTCCTGTAAATAACCCCTTCACACATATTCCTGTAGCCCCGATAAACTCATTGGTCCAGAAAGTCAGATTTTGGTGGTATCTGTCCTCTGGGCTGTTGGCAGTTCTCTATTGAGTGTGAGTAAAAGTGTGTGTGCAGGTGTGTATGTGTGTATGTGTGTGTGTGTGTGTGTGTGTGTGTGTGTGTGTGTATGCATACATGTGTTTTATCTCTCCAGGAAAAATCTATCACACAGTACATCCATGAAAACTTACTCTTCATATTCTTGTGCAGGATCTAATGGCTTTCTAAAATGATGGGGACTTTAAAATTAATGAATTTCTTTTGTTGGTCCATTGTAGTTTCAGGAAAACAGTTCTGCTTTCATTTTCTAGAGTCTTTTCCAGTTTTTTCTACATTTCTGACTAGCATAGAGTAAATATTACTATATAACTCCTTGGGAGGATTTGTTAGAAGACAAACAAATAAGGAAACATGTTTCTAGAAACTCATTTGATTTCTGAAGCTTTAGAGAAGCAAAATCAGTTTCCTTCGAAGAGCCACTATTGTGATAATTTAGAAAGTTTCTTTTTTTCTTTTAGGGATCATAATGCTTCAAGGCAATCTTTGAGATTTGGGAGACTTCTGCAAATGTAACATATGGAGTGCACTTAAGATATTTAGATGTTACAAAAACTGTAGCACTTTATGTGTTAGGAAATCTGGTTCAAGCATTTGAGAATTTGTATATTCACATCTAGGAATTGTCAAAGATGCTTTTGAAGTTTCACTGAGAAAGTGGTAGGAAGAGAGTGGCAGTGATTAAGGGATTATTCGAATCTTGTTTCAAACAGAAAAAAAATGTATGCTATGATGTCAAATATTGAGATTTCCTCTCTAAAAAATGGGTGTCATTTTTAGACTTCTACAAAGCAGTTATTAAAGTGTGATTTAGAGAATAAGATATTATTGTAGGAAATATCTGGGAAAGACATAAGAGATAGAGAATAAGGATGAATGTGTCTGAGCCCTCAGATAATCATGATGAAATGAACTTAAAAGTATATTCTATTTGAGGCCCAGGTCATAGAAAGGGACTTATGGTCAATAGTGTAGAACTCTTTAAAGGCTTCTCTTAGTCACTGTTCTATTGTTCTGAACAGACACTATCACCAAGGCAACTCTAATGAAAGAAAACATTTAATTGCAGGTTCAGAGGCTTAGTCCATTAATATGGAAGGTAGTATGGAGGCATGCATGGCACTAGTAACTGAGAACTTTATCCTAATTTAGAGAGAGAGAGAGAAAGAGAGAGAGAGAGAGAGAGAGAGAGAGAGAGAGAGAGAGAGAGAGAGAGAGAGAGAGAGAATGAGAATTATGTGGGCTTTCAACTATTCAAAATCTACCCCAGGAGACATGTTTCCCCTAAGAAGACTACACCTACTCCAATCATACCACATCTTCTAATCCTTCTAATCCTTTCAAATGGTTCCACTACCTGGTAACTGAGCATTAAAATATATTAGCCCATGGGAATCAATTTTATTCAAATTACCACAAGACTCATAGCTGGGCAGATCATTGGCACAAGGATGAACTTACTATTTTTATTTTGTTACAGGTATATTGTCAAACTACCTCTTAAATATTTATGTATATACCCTTAGTTGAATATTGCCTTCAGCCTTTATCAAAGAAGCTTCTCTGAGCAGGGAATAAATGGTTAATGCATAGACTTATGACTTTTCAAGATGCGTTAAACCTGTATCATCTTTAAAGCTCAAACACTGAAAAAGAGAGAGTAGAAAAAATGTAAATATGAAAGATATGTAAGAGAGATATGAAATACCCTTTTCTGTTAAAGAATGGCTACGGTACATATGAATTCATAACAGTAGTGCTTCTCTGCACAAATATGACATGAAATATTCAGTCATAGATGGTAGAAGGCATCAGGGACTCATGGAGCTTCTCTCTGAACAGGGGAGCTAATGGACGCCAGTAGAGGATCATTCGAGAAGAGAAAGTGATTGTGATGTTAACAGTGGCAAGATACAGTTTAGTGGATAATTTCAAGCAATGTCCCATTCAAGTGACCCTGGACAAAGCTAGTGAATCACAAAGAAAAAAAGATAGAAAAAATAGAACATTAAAAATAGGATGGGAACATGGTGGGAGAAAAGTGAGAGAAGAGAATAGATATGGGAGGTGGATAATAGAGAATGCATATCATCAGAATGTATTATGTACATATATGACATTGTCAAAAAGTACATAGAAAGAATCAGATATCACACAATAAGTTCTGTGAAAAAGAAATGGGAGATAGAAGTTCAGAATAGTCACGAAAGCATAAGATCAGAGAGAGGTCTGAAAAGAAGGATCTCAAATCAAGTAAAACCTAAAAAAGTATATAGGAGCTTCCAAAGTAGTCAAACACACAGAACAGAGGCACCTCATAACTACTGGGAATGGCACTACTGTACCACCCTTGCTGGAACAAAACCTTGCACGAATCATCCAATGATGAGCATAGTCTTATTTCAAATATGTCAATACATGTGAAGTTACTATTTCATTCTTAAAGTTGAAGTTTTTAAAAATGTGTATCTTAGCTGGCACATGTAAACCTGATGCCACAATATTGATTAGATATCAATTAAGACAAAGAGAGTAGAGAAATAACTGAATGGGGACAGTGTCACCAGACTCATGGGAGGGTTTGATAGTTTGAATAAAAATGGCCTGCAGGAAGTGGGACTATTAGGAGGAGGTGTGGCCTTGCTGAAGTAGGTGTGGCTTTGTTGGAATAAGTGTGTCACTGGGGGTAGGCTTTGAAGTCCCAAGTATTCAAGCCAAGCCTAGTGTCTGATTCTATTACTGCTGCCCGCTGATCTAAAGGTAAAACTCTTAGCTACATCTCCAGCACCACAACTACCTATAAGTCACCATGCTTCTTACCATGTTTATAATTGACTAAACATCTGAAACTGTAAACCAGGCCCAATTTTCCTTCAGCTCAAAGCACACATTGTACCTCACACGATAATTGTGGGTGACTTCAACATCCCACTCTCCTCAATGGACATATCAAGAAAACACAAACTAAACAGGGACACAGTGAAACTAATTGAAGTTTTGGACCAAATGGATTTAACATATATCTATAGAACATTTCATCCTAAAGCAAAAGAATATACCTTCTTCTCAGCACCTCATGATGCCTTCTCAATAATTGACCATATAAATGTTCACAAAACAGAACTCAACAGATATAAGGTTGGACTAATCCCATGCTTCCTATCAGATCACTATGGAGTAAGGGTGGTCTTCAATAGCAGCAAAAACAACAGAAAGCCACATACATGGAAGCTGAACAATGCTCTACTCAATAATACCTTGGCCAAGGAAGAAATAAGGAAAGAAATCAAACACTTTTTACAATTTAATGAAAGTGAAACCACACATACCCAAACTTAAGGGACACAACCAAAGCAGTGCTAAGTGAGAAACTCACAGACCTGAGTGCCTCCAAAAAGAAACTGGAGAGAGCATACACTAGCAGCTTAATGGCACATGTGAAAGCTCTGGAACAGAAAGAAGCTAATACACCCAAGAGGAGTAGAAGGTAGGAAATCATCAAACTCAGGGCTGAAATCAACCAAGTAGAAATAAAAAGAACCATACAAAGAGCTGGGTTTTTGAGAAAATCAACAAGATAGATAAAACCTTAGCCAGACTACCAGAGGGCAAAGAGACAGTATCCAAATGAACAAAATCAGAAATGAAAAGGGAGAAATAACAACAGAAACTGATGAAATTCAAAAAAATCATCAGATCCTAATACAAAAGCCTATACTCAACACAACTGGAAAATCTGGATGAAATGGACAATTTCCTAGAAAGATACCAACAACCAAAGTTTAATCAGGATCAGATAGACCATCTAAATGGTCCCATAACCTCTAAAGAAATAGAAGTGGTCATTGAAAGTCTTCCAACCAAAAAAATCACAGGACCAGATGGTTTTAGTGCAGAATTCTATCAGACCTTCAAAGAAGACCTAACACCAATTCTCTTCAAACTATTCCACAAAATGGAAACAGAAGGAACACTACCCAAATTAATCTATGAAGTCACAACATAGCTGATACCAAAACCACACAAAGATCTAACAAAGAAAGAGAACTTCAGACCAATTTGCCTTATGAATATCTATGCAAAAATACTCAATAAAATTCTTGCCAACCAAATCCAAGAATACATCAAAACGATCATTCACCACGATCAAGTAGGCTTCATCACAGGGATGCAGGGATGGTTCAGCATACAGAAATCCATTAATGTAATCCACTACATAAACAAACTCAAAGGAAAAACCACATGGTCATTTCATTAGATGTTGAAAAAGCATTTGACAAATTTCAGCATCCCTTCATGCTAAAAGGCTTGGAAAGATCAGGAATTCAAGGCCCATATCTAAACATAGTAAAAGCAATATAGAGCAAACCAGTAGCCAACATCAAACTAAATGGATAGAAACTTGAAGCAATCCCACTAAAATCAGGGACTAGACAAGGCTGCACTCTCTCTAGCTAGAGCAATTAGACAACAAAAGGAGGTCAAAGGGATACAAACTGGAAAGGAAGAAGTCAAAGTATCACTATTTGCAGATGATATGATAGTATACTTAAGTGACTCAAAAAACTCCAACAGAGAACTTCTACAGCTGATAAACAGCTTCAGCAAAGTGACCGGATATAAAATTAACTCAAACAAATCAGTAGCCTTCCTATACTCAAAGGATAAACAGGGTGAGAAAGAAATTAGGGAAAGGACACCCATCACAATAGCGACAAACAATATAAAGTATCTTGGTATGACTCTAACCAAACAAGTGAAAGATCTGTATGAAAGGAACTTCAAGTCTCTGAAGAAATCGAAGAAGACCTCAGAAGATGGAAAGATCTCTCATGCTCATGGATTGGCAGGATTATATTATAGTAAAAATGGCCATCTTGCCAAAAGCAATCTATAGATTCAATGCAATCCCCATCAAAATCCCAACTCAATTCTTCATAGAGTTAGAGCAATTCTCAAATTTATGTAGAATACCAAAAGCCCAGGATAGTGAAAACTATTCTCAACAGTAAAAGAACTTCTGCAGGAATCAGTAACCCAGACTTCAAGCAGTGGTACAAAGCAATAGTGTTAAAAGCTGCATGGTATTGGTACAGTGACAGGCATGTAGATCAATGGAATAGAATTGAAGACCTAGAAATGAACCCACACATCTACGGTCACTTGATCTTTGACAAAGCAGCTAAATCCATCTAGTGGAAAAATGATAGCCTTTCAGCAAATGGTGCTGGCTCAACTGGTGGCTAGCATGCGGAAGAATGCGAATCGATCTATTTTTATTTCCTTGTACTAAGCTCAAGTCCAAGTGAATCAAGGACCTCCACATAAAACCAGACATACTGAAACTGATAGAAAAGAAACTGGGGAAGAGCCTTGAGCACATGGGCACAGGGGAAAATTTCCTGAACAGAACACCAATAGCTTATGCTGTAAGATGAAGAATTGAGAAATGGGACCTCATGTAACTGCAAAGTTTCTATAAGGCAAAGGACACTATCAATAGGACAAAAAGGCAACGGACAAATTGGGAAAAGATCTTTACCAACCCTACATCCGACAGAGGGCTAATATCCAATATATACAAAGAACTCAAGAAGTTAGACTCCAGAGAGCCAAAAAACCCTATTAAAAAAATAGGGTACAGATCTAAACAAAGAATTTTCACCTGAGGAATATTGAATGGCTGAGAAGTACCTAAAGAAATGCTCAGCATCCTTAATCATCAGGGAAATGCAAATCAAAACAACCCTGAGATTTCACCTCACATAGGTCAGAATGGCTAAAATAAAAATCTCAGGAGACAGCAGGTGCTGGAAAGGTTGTGGAGAAAGAGGAACACTCTTCCACTGCTGGTGGGATTGCAAGTTGGTACAACTACTCAGGAAATCAGTTTGGTGTTTCCTTAGAAAGCTGGGCATAATACTACTGGAGGACCCTGCTATACCACTGCGGGGCATATACCCAGAGGATTCTCTAGCATGTTATAAGGACACATGCTCCACTTTGTTTATAGCAGCCTTATTTATAATGGCTATTTATAATAGCCAGAAGGTGGAAAGAACCCAGATGTCCCTCAACAGAGGAATGGATACAGAAAATGTGGTGTATATGCACAGTAGAGTACTATTCAGCCATTAAAAATGATGTATTCATGAAATTCTTAGACAAATGGATGGAACTGGAAAATATCATCCTGAGTGAGGTATCCCAATCACAAAAGAACACACATGGCATGCACTCACTGATAAGTGAATATTAGCCCAGAAACTTGGAATACCCAAGACACATTTCACATATCAATTGATATCCATGAAGGAGGAAGAACAAAGTATGGATACTTGGGTCCTTTGTAGAAAGGAGAACAAAATACCCACAGAAGGAGATACAGAAACAAAGTGTGGAACAGAGTCTGATGGAAAGACCATCCAGAGACTATCCCACCCAGGGATCCATCCCATATACAGTTACAAAACCCAGGCAATATTATTGATGGGTACAAGTACTTGCTGACTGGAGCCATATAGATGTGACATGAGAGTCTCTGCTAGTGCATGAGAAATCCAGAGGGGGCCACTCTTAGCCTCCCATTGAACTGAGCACAGGGTCCCCAATGGAAGAGCTAGAGAAAGGACCCAAGGAGCTGAAGGGTTTTGCAGTGCCACAGGAGGAACAACACCATGAGTCACCCAGTACTCCCAGAGCTTCCAGGGACAAAACCAGCAACCAAAGAGTACACATGGAGTCACCCATGGCTCCAGACACATAGGCTACAGAGGACGGTCTTGTTAGACACCTAAGGAAGGAGAGGCCCTTGGTCCTGGAAAGACTTGATGCTGTAGTGTAGAGGAGTACCAGAACAGGGAAGCAGGGAAGGGTTGATTGGGGAAGGGGAGATGGCTTATGGGATTTTTGGGGGAAGAAGGAAGCTGGAAAGGGGACAACATTTGAAATGTAAATAAAGAATATATCTAATTAAAAAAAAAGTTGCTGTTGTTATGGTGTTTCTTCACAGCAATGGAAACCCTAAAACAGTCAAACAAAAGTGAAACACTCTTCAGTAGCAAAAATCATAAGCATCAAGCTGAAATGTCACAGTTTTTGATTCAAACTGATTTTAAATCATTGGGACTACCTGTTGGGCCAAATTAAACACAACAACTTTTTGAGATACAACAACTAGAGTCTGTCAGCTATACAAGTACTTTGGGAAAGGTTTTCTCCTGTGGAGAACTGGTTGCTATATCTTCATGAATATCACAAAATTTTACACAAAATTTCAAGTTATGAAACACATTTCTATTTCCTTTAGATTTGAAGATAAAACAATATTTACACCATTATTCTTGACTCAGAATTATTTCTACAGTATTTCTGTGTATTGTAATCATTTAGTTATAGAATATCAGAATGTTTATTTCTCTCTTTCTTGTATACCACTAATTACAAGATGGGGAGAAATCACATTACTGACTTGTGTTTCAGTGCAAAATGTTTTTAATTTGCTTATAAATTGTTACAGAAATTTTAAGAGAGAAATATAAAGCAATAAGCTAAGAACGACATGATTAATTGGTTGGTGATTTCAAACTAATTTAAATATGTTAAACGTCTGCAGTTAGAAATGAATGGATGAAAGAAAGTCCCTCACCCTGATTACTGGACTCATCTTATTAACTTTGTTATACTGAGTCCAGATGTAGTCCACAGGCTTTTAGTCCTTATTATTACAGTTAAAAATATTTTTGATATATAACTTATACATCAAAATATTTGCCAGCTTAAATCACATAATTCAGTACCTTTTATATATTCTCAGAACTGTGAAATTATCACTAAAGTATTTCTAGAATGTTTTCATAACACACAAAAACATTTCTGTGCCTGTGAACAGTCTACTGTAATTTTATCTTTTGTTGTTATTGTTGTTGACCAAACTACCTTTGTTTTCAGATGAATAAGTAAAGTGATGGCTAGGATTAGATTTTCTTGTCTGCCTGGGCCAGAGGCAACAAAGAAACTCAACCAGAGAACATCAAAGGAAACTTCTCATTCCTGCGCTTATGGTTTTCTTCATCTACTTAAGGATTTTACTGATGACAAAATTCCTTCTCATTTGTTAACAAGAAGAAAGTCCTAAAACTTACCTACATTCCAATAAATGAAATGTACCTTTCAAGCTCTGCTTCTGGAACTTGAAATTATGCTTTTCTGGACATACTTTGCATTATTTTATTTATTTTAGATTTTGAAGAAAAATAAATACTGTGTTGAACTTTGCCTGAAGCAAATACAGGACATAAAATTACATTCTTAAAGGTGTTGCTATTCTTTCTACGGTACTAGATCTTTTGAAGGTTGAGAATTAGTCTTTGTTCATACTTTAATCCATTCTTCTGTTCTTAATTGTTGAATAATGTTCATATTTTAGGTTTCCTTCTCATTTTTCTCTTCTAGAATAAGATTAAGAATTTACTTTTTGTTTGAATATACATATATCATATATATCATATATATGTATATATACATATACATATTTTTATATATATAACAAATCAAAAGGAAACTTAAAAAAATATATATTTTTATTTTGTGTGTATGTGCGAATACCAACATGGATGTTTGCTGATAGGAAATAAAACCAACCCATGTAAAAGAAGTGCATTGAGGTCAACAAAGCTGACTGGAGTTGAAGATCTGAAGAAAACTTTTATATCAGATGCGATGTTACAGATTTTGGAGTATTCCCAGATGGTTTTCAATTTTGCTTTAGTCCATTATTTCTTTCCTAAGCCTCCTTTCCTCCATTTTGGAACAGTAATGTATATCCTGTGTCATTGTTTCTTAGAGGTATTTGAGCTGCTTTTTATTTTAAATTTTTAAACAGAGGATTGATGTTAAGAAATTTCATGATTCTCAAAAGAGACTTTAAACTTCTCCAGCACCATGTCTACCTGCGTGCAACCATGCTTCCTGCCATTATGATAATGAATTAAACCTATTAAACTGTAAGTTATCCCCTCAATTAAGTGATTTTCTTTATAAGAGTTGTTGTGGTCATAGTGTTTCTTCACAGCAATAGAAACCCTAAGACAGACATGCATTAACATACCCAGCTATTGTAGGCTATCCCCAAGATTGGTTTTTAACTTCCAGAACTTGATAATAAGACTGTATTTCTAAAGACCCCATATTTCTGAGTAACAGAACAGGGAGAAATCTCCCTGGTATTTAACTAGATGTTTCACCTCTACTGGTAAGAGCTCATGGTGCTGGAAATTGCTATGCATTTTATCAAAGGAGAAATGTAATGGTCAGTTTCACCCAACTATGAATTCTGCAAGCTACAACAATGACTTTTTTTCTTTTTGCCAAGATACGTCCACTGGTACAATGGTGACATGACTGTTATGGGTGTGACCAACCACTTTCTGATAGAGGTTCTTATCCACTCCACATTATAAAATCCATAACTTTCACTGTCAGTGATCTCAAGAACTTTTAGCTAGGTAAATCGTGTTGCCATAAAGAAAATCTACTACTATTATTGTGCTAAATGGATATAGCAATAAAATGACTCTGAATAAATTACTCATGCCAATACAGGAGTAAGTCAATCCTCATCAGAGAGCTTCTTTCACAGTAGATGACAATTAACATATTAGTTGACTCACAACTGGTAAATATGCAGACAATAGCAAACTTCAGAGTAAATGGAGTGAAAATGACACCTCCTTTCCCATAAACTCAAGGATATATTCAGAGAGGGGGTGCGAAGAGTTTAAGAACAAGAGGTGCTGGATAACTTAAAGTAAACCACACTTTCTCTACAAAATAAGGCAGATTCAATAAATTAGCAGAGATTGTGACAGCATTCACAAGACCTGCACAAGCTCAAGGCAGGCAATTTCCCAGCTTGGAGAAGGGGAGATACACATGGACTCCAACTGCTTTCTAAAGAGCTATTGGCGTTGATTTTGACTTTGAAAAGTAAAATCAGTTTTCTTTAATGGTGTTATACTTGGTAGATCCATCACACTCTTGGCAGTAGTTAACTAAAACACAAACTGGATAATATGAATTTAAAGAACAGAGAGAGAGAGAGAGAGAGAGAGAGAGAGAGAGAGAGAGAGAGAGAGAGAGAGAGAGAGAGAGACAGAGACAGAGAGACAGAGACAGAGAGAGAGACAGAGAGAGAGACAGAGAGAGAGACAAAGAGAGACAGAGAGAGAGAGACAGAGACAGAGAGAGACAGAGACAGAGAGAGACAGAGAGAGACAGAGAGACATACAGAGAGAGAAGAGCTAGAGATAGTCAGGCAGATGACAGAAACAGACAGAGGTAGACAGAGAAAAAATGAAAGTGGATGACAGGTGGGGAAGCTCTAGAAGGAGTGGCAGTAAGGGGACAAATAACTCTCAAAATTTTATAAAACAGTATATTTATTTTAAATCATTCATGACCATAGTTTTAGATCTAGTGTGAATTTGAAGATTATGTAATTTAATATTTTCCTATGCATTATCCTAACCTAAAGTATCTTCAGTAAATTAGCAATTATTTGACTCAAGAATATCTATATTGATGGCCAATGCTTTCATTGGGTTGGCACTCTAATTTATTAATTGCCTTCATTGTGAAACAACTAAATGTATTATAATTAACTTGCTTATGTTAAGTCCTTTAATATTAATAATGATTCTAATGCCTCTACATACAAGCTGAATATGCACTGTTATAAATGTCTTTTAAAAATAAGTATTTTGTGTCTGTGACTTTCCACTAGCCCAATGCCATTAAGAGCCTTACATGAGGAAACACATTTGTAAGATTGGTAGATTTCCTTTTTCTTTCCTTCCTTCCTTCCTTCCTTCCTTCCTTCCTTCCTTCCTTCCTTCCTTCCTCCCTCCCTCCCTCCCTCCCTCCCTCCCTCCCTCCCTCCCTCCCTCTCTCTCTCTCTCTCTCTCTCTCTCTCTCTCTCTCTCTCTCTTTCTTTTTCTGTATTTCTTGGCTGCTTTATAAATCAAGATCTTGGTGAGAATAAGCGATGGGTTGTTGTCAAATCCTTGAGGGTCTAGACTGAAATCTATGGGGAATAGCAATGGAAAGGACAAGAGGGTTGAGCTTTAAAAGTTAAAAAAAAAAGTTGGATAATTAGATTTAAATTGGGTCACCTCCTTACTATCAACAATGCCTACTCTCCATTTAGTAATATTGTACTTCCTAGGGGAAATGATGAGAACAACTTTGTACTGTGCAAGATGACTTTCCATTAAAAGGAATTTTAAAAAGTGGAAGAAAACAAATAATAGCTATGGTGCTTTGAATGAGAATGGCTCCCATAGACCCACATGATCAAATGCTTGGTCCCTAACTTGTGGAACTGTTTTGGGAAGCATCATGAGGTGCAGCCTTATTGGAAGAGATGCATCAGTGGGACTGGCTCTGAGGTCTCAGAAGCCCACTCTCACTCTCTTCCAAAGGCTTGTGGATCAGATGTAAGTTGTCAGTTACTGCTCTAGCAACACGCCTGCCTGATGCAATACTCCCTGGCATTATAGCCATGAACCCACACTCTGAAACTCTGAAGCAATCTCTAAATGAAATGTTTTCTATTTGTTGCCTTGGTTGTGGTATCTCTTCACAGGAAAAAGAAGTAGCTAAGGTATATTACCTAAGGATCTGTTTTTAAAATTAGTTTATATTTTTTATTCCATCATCTTAGGTTCATTTTTGTAAATATTTGAATATAAAACAAATGATGATAAATAGGACTTTATGAATTTTAAGTGGAAAGTCAAACAAGAATTTGGATTTATTCAATTGGTTCTAAGTTTTAAATTTTATCTTAAAGGATACAGTTTGTACCTAAGTTGTACAGAAATTAAACTGTCACCTATAAGATATCTTATTTTTTTCTGTTATTATTATTATTATTATTTTCTATATTCTTTATCTACATTCCAAATGATTTCCTCTTTCCCAGTTCCCCCCTTCCCGAAAGTCCCATAAGCCCTCTTCCCTCCCCCTGTTCCCCATTTGCCTAAGAATTTCATGAATTCATTATTTTTAATTGCTGAGTAGTATTCCATTGTGTAAATATACATGGAAAATATCTCTGATAAAATTGAAGAAATATATAGAAAAACACGTTAAGATTGACTATTTCATGGAAAAATTATACAGATAAAATGGTAGGCATAAAAATATTCCTAAATTGATTGAAAGTGGAATTATAAACATTTTCTGATAAAATTGAAAATCTACAAGGAAAATATTTCTGATAAAACTCAAGAAATATATAGAAAAACACATTAAAACTATTTCATGAAAAACTATACAGATAAGATGGTAGGCATAAAAATATTCCTAAATTGATTGAAAGTAGAAGTAAAAACATTTTCTGATAAAATTGAAGATTTACATGGAAAATATCTCTGATAAAATTGAAAAAATATATGGAAAAACATTAAAATTAAAGATTATCATGGAAAATTATACAGATAAAATGGTAGGCATAAAAATATTTCTAAGTTGATTGAAAGTGAAATTATAAACATTTTTTGATAAAATTGAAGATTTACATGGAAAATATCTCTGATAAAATTGAAGAAATATATAAAAAAATGTGTTAAGACCGAGTATTTCATAGCAAAATTATACAGATAAAATGGTAGGCATAAAAATATTCCTAAGTTTTTGAAAGTGGAATTATAAACACTTTCTGACAAAATTGAAGATCTTCTAAAACCCAAGGTTCAGTTTGGCAAGGCTATCATAGCAACTTTTTACTAATTGATTAGACTCAGTTTTAGAAAGAATGTTGTGTTAAATTTACAGTGAAGGTAGACACATTACAGTGAAGGTAGCTTGAAGGAACAGTATAATATTTTGTTAAAGAGAGACAGCAGTTGTTGGCGAGAATGTGGAGAAAGAGGAACACTCCTCCACTGTTGGTGGAATTGCAGGCTGGTACAACCACTCTGGAAAGCAGTCTGGTGGTTCCTCAGAAAACTGGGCATGACACTCCCGGAGGATCCGGCTATACCACTCCTGGGCATATACCCAGAGGCTTTACTTGCATGCAATAAGGACACATGCTCCACTATGTTCATAGCAGCCTTATTTATAATAGCCAGAAGCTGGAAAGAACCCAGATGTCCCTCAACGGAGGAATGGATTCAGAAGATGTGGTATATCTACACAATGGAATACTACTCTGCAGTTAAAAACAATGAATTCACGAAATTCCTAGGCAAATGGTCAGATCTTGAAAATATCATCCTTAGTGAGGTAACCCAATCACAAAAGAACACACATGGTATGCAGTCACTGATAAGGGGATATTGACCCAGAATCTCGGAATACCCTAGACACAATCCGCATATCAATAGATTTCTAAGAAGATGGAAGGAGAGATCCCTGGTCCTGGAAAGACTGGATGTAGGGGAACGCCAGGACAGAGTAAGGAGAGGGAGTTGAATGGAGAAAAGAGGGAGGGAAGGGGGCTTATGGGACTTTCGGGGAGGGAGGACACGGGAAAGGGGAAGTGATTTGGAATGTAAATTTAAAAATTAAAAAAAAAAGAGTTTGTTATACAAATTTTTCTCAGCTTTGTACTTTTACCATATATTTTTTCTTAAGATGGGGCTATGGATCACTTTATTTTATGACTATTATTTGGCACTTCATCCCACTTAACTCTTATCGTTTATTCCGATCTTAAATAATTTTTACTTTATTTTTTAAAATATCTGTGTGGGTAGGCCTTTAAGTATGTATGTATACACAAGTGCAAGCGCATACAAAGGTCAGAAGAGGATGTTGGAGTCCCTAGAGCTGAAGTTGCAAGAGGTTTTGAACTCCAAGGTGTCTTCTTACAGAAGAAGCCTATGCCAACATACGTAGGTTCATTTGTTTGTTTACTTGTTTATATATTTTTCAATTAGTTTTCAATTAGGCAGGCATGCTACTGGAGCTTACATCTAATCCACAGCATGAGGAAGAGAGCAAGACTAGGCCTGGGTGGTGATAGCATTCAGGAGTTCCTACAAGCAAGATTATCTTCAAATACCTAATATCAATTATGTGATTTTTCACAAGCTGCTATTGATACAATATCGTGTGCCTTGCTGACTAGTAAGAAGTAAGTAATTCAAGTATTATGCAGATGGCAAAATTCTTTCTTCCTCTTTCTCTCCTCTCATTTCTCTAACTTCCCTCTTTTTCTTTTCCTTCTTATTTGTATCCTTTCCCACCATTGCACAGGCAAGAGCTCCTAAACTTGAGATTCATTTCTTTACTACAGAAAACAAAAACAAAAGCAAAACAGTAAAGCCTCATATTTAAGTACAATTTTGGTAATTATATATATTATATACAACTTTCAGTCACAAAGTACTTTTTTAGACATTGACTTTCAATTTTTATTTATTATATTTTTTTGTTTTTTGAGACCATAATATAGTTCTCTCCTTCCCTTTCCTTCCTCCAACATCTCCCATATACAGCATGTTGCTCTCAATCAACTATGGAGTTTTGCTTGCAATTGATGTGTGTGTGTGTGTGTATGTGTGAGAGAGAGAGAGAGAGAGAGGGAGGGAGAGAGAGAGAGAGAGAGAGAGAGAGCGTGAGAGAGAGGGGGAGAGAGAGAGAGCATGAGAGAGAGAGAGAGAGAGAGAGAGAGAGAGAGAGAGAGAGAGAGAGAGAGAGAGAGAGAGAGAGAGAGAGAAAGGAGAGACTTTTACCTTCTAGGTGGTCTCAACACAACAGCTTTACTCTAAGGCCTTTTGCCTTGACACTCTTGTGCCATCATGTCTAGCAGACAGTTTATAACTGAGTTGGTGTTGACTGTTCTCATTTGGCAGCATACAGAGGATCTTACAGCACCATAGGGTGAAGGCTGTAGGTAGGCACCAGCTTGATCTTCCATGGTCAGTGAGTTATGGAGGTGTTGTCAACAATACAACCTTACTGTCAACTTGTGCAGAACAACCCAAAGCCTTCAAAGTAGCCTGGGTTGCTTGGGTTTCCCAGAAGTCCAATTTGGCCCAAAACATTGATTACATAAAACTCATTCCCTAGTACTGGAAACTTTATTTAATGACAAGAGATTATCCAGTTGGAGCTCTTCTCCCCATCCCGTTATTTGGCAATTTTATTTAGATCACCTACATATATGTATATATTTTAGTAAGTTTCTATTGTATTAGTTTTCCATGACAACTACATAAATGGCCCTTAGTTTTATCTTTCTCTCCTATTCTCTCTTTCACTCCATTCTCCCCTTCCCCATTTGTTTCTTCCAGCCTTTCATAACTACCTATTCTATTTTCCTTCAGAAAGAAGATTTATGCCTCTTTTCTACCTCTTCACTCTGTACCTAACCCCTATGGTTATAAAATTTGTAGCATGCTTATCAATGACTTAATCTCTAACAGCCACATATATAAACAAATACATACCATTGTTTGTCTTTCTGTGTCTAAATTTCTTTACTCATTATGATTTTTATCTAGTTCTAACCAAATACCTGTGAAATTAATGAATTTAATTTTTAAATAGCTAAGTAATATTCCATTGTGTATATGTACCATATGTTTTTATCTATTCAACTGTTAAAAGATATCCTCATCTTTTCCAATTTTTAAATAAAGAAGTAATAAATATGTTTGAGCATATATATCTGTAGTAGAATGTATATGCCTTTGGGTATATGCCCAAGAAAGGTAGAGCTGGACCTTGAGATAAATAAATTCACATTTTCCTGTGGAGACTCCATATTGATTTCTATAGTGGCTGTACAAGTTTGCTCTCCTAGCAATGGATGTTCCCCTTGTTCTACATCCTTGCCAGCATGATTTTCTATTTTATGTTCTGTAGGCTTCTTGTATCTTAGGCACTTCCTTCTTTAGGTTAGGGAAATAGTCTTCTATGATTTTGTTGATGACACTTTTTGTGCCTTAGGCTGGGTTTTCCTTTCCCTCCTGTATTCCTTTTATTCTTAGACTTAGTCTTTTCATAGTGTCCTAGCTTCCCAGGATGTCTGATTTATCTCTTTTTAGATTTAATGATTTTTTGACCAAGATATTCATTTCTTCTGCTTTGTCTTCAATGCTTGAGACTCTTTATTTTTATATTTTTCTCTTATACAACATATCCTGACAAAAGTCCCTCCTCCACCCACTCCTGTTACTTCCTCATCAACTCCCCTCTCCTTCAGATCCACTTTTCTCCATTTCCCTTCAGAAAACAGTAGGACTCCCAGGGATGTCAATGGAATACAGCAAAGCAGGACTAAATAAAGTAAGGCAAAAACCCTCCTATCACGTCTGGACAAGGGAACCCAGTAGGAGAAAAAAAGTACAAGAGTCAGTAAAACCCCAAGCTAAGCAACCACTGTATAGTGGCAGAGGACCTATAGCCCATTCAGGCTCTGCTTCAGTCTCTAAGCCCCTCTGAGTCCTACTTTATTGATTCTTTGGGCCATATTGTCCTGGTATCATCAACTCCTCTGGCTCCTATGGTCTTTCTTCCTGTTCTTCTGTGGCATTTCCAGAACTTTGCTTAATATTTGTCTGTGGGTGTTTGCATAATGCCTAAGATTTTATCTTCCATTTTTTTGTGTTTTGTTGATAAGGTTTGCCTCTGAGGTTCCTATCCAATAATAGTTTTATTAATTATCTGGGAATTTTGCACAATGCAACCTGATCACACTTGCTTCCCATTCTACCCTCCCACACGTATGCCCACTCCCATCCCAAGGAACAACAACAACAACAAAAACAAAAATACCATGTATAATATGTATTGCTCATAAAGTCATTGGAACATGGTCAAAATCTATACTACTGTTATACTGAGACTTCAAAGTTCCAAGCTTTCATATTAAACAGTGGTGATGCTAACAAATATGAATTTTATCTCTTTTTGTAAACTTAATATTCTTATAAGCTTCAGTAAATCCATTCAAATCCATCTCTCTCTGGTCAAATGGACTCCAGATAAGTGGACTCCAGATAAGTACTGTCAATCATAGCCTGTTTCCTTACCACCTGTCTACTCCTGAGAGTGGGAACCCTACCCTTTCTTTGGTTTTGGGACTTCCTCACCCCAATCTGCCAAGAATCATGGGCCTAAAAGTTTTAAATTTATCCTCCTCCCCTCAAATTTTTTCTCTTTAGGCTTCTTTATTTTTTGCCTGTATGTCTGTCTGTATACACACACACACACACACACACACACACGACTGTTCTGAAATGGCAACACACAGCTGCTTCAACTGGTCCTTCATGTCGCTACTTCCAGATGGTTCCACAACCTGGACAGCAAGTAAAACAGCTACCTACTCATTAATTATCAACAAAAGTCTGCGATGTTGGGATTGAGACAGGGACAAATGGAAGCAGTGCATATTTTGTGTAGCAAAAGGACCTGGCGTCCAGCTTCTCCCAGAATCCCTCAGTCTCTTCCTATTACAGCACATAGCTGGCAAACTCACCTTCTGTATTGAACTTTCCAGCCCATGGGCTGGCCTTCCCCTCCACCAGAAGCACTTTCCTATATAATTCAGACACCTCGTTCTCTCCTCTCTCTCCCTTTGAGCGCATGCCCCTCTCTTTCACTTTCCTGCCCTCTCTGACCACCTCCCCATGGAGGATTCCCTGACCTGATTCCATGGGATCAGTGAACTCACTCAAAGCTGCTTCCCAATAAACCTACCTTTATATATTTTAATTTGGCTATAATTGGATTATTTCACTGGCAGAGAATAACTTATCAACAATTGTCAGAAAAGTAAACTACATACCTAAAATATATATTCTCCCTTTTAGAAGGCTTTTGTTGTTGTTGTTAAAATGTATTGTTTGTCAGTCATGGGGTATTTGCCTGACATCTCAACAGTCTATAATCTGAGATAAAGGAATCCTCACTGTCAGGACATCTTGGGCTACCTAGGGAGTCTCTGTATTTATAGAGAGGAACTAACACAATCCTCACACAAAAATCAGTGAAACAAATGTTTCTTGTTGCTTCATACTTTTCTTTTTATGTTAAAATTCTTAATTTTTGCTTTGGTTACTACTGTTATTACTACCAATATCAATTATTTTTTGATTTTTTTATTCTAGGTTTTGATTATGCTAGTTATTAACTTCTTGCAATTGTATTAGAGTGGTAAAATGATTATTCTTCCAATTTCTGGATATAAATGAACAGATTGATAAATTACATCATTGACACATAGCAAAGAAAAAAGGAAGCGATGGCTTGAGAGAAGGCTTTCATGTTGTTAGCAAGTAGTCAATGCTTCTTCAAAGAAAACACCAGAGGCGCCAGAAGATTTCAGAGACTCCTAGAGGGAGAGGAGTTTACATTTGTGGATGAAGTAAAAACTGTCTTTTCAGAGAAGACATTTAATTCCTTGAGCAGTGTACCTGGAGGACATAGTTTCATATTTCTATGCATCCCTTACTACCAGTCCTTAATGGTGCTGATACTGATGAGCATAAAAGCATTTGATAATTCTAACACTAAATGCTTTGCAGAACTTATGAAACAAAAATCCATTTATGATTAGAAATCCCAACTTAACCTACTACTCATGTGTATATTTACTCTATTACTTATTTATACCAAAATAACTTTTGATTATACTTCCCGTGTAAATAATGTGATTCAGATGTGATAAAACAAGAAAGTACTAATCTTCATGAGTTTTCATCTTGGTAATTCATTTCTGTCTAGAGAGAGTAGATCATGCCATCTGGTGTAGAGTGGGTACTAGTGTGGATAATGGGATAGGAATCTCCTGAACCAAGAAACATAAAATTTCAAAGTTCTGTTTTATATATTACATTTATTGATGAAATTAAAAATAAAGATGGGCCATTAATCTTTTTTGAGACAGAAAATGGAAGTGTATAGATATCTTTAATAAAAAAGTAATTGCTTATACTCATAGTCTAGGCATTATTTTACATTTTTGCCAAACATAGACTTTATGATATCATCTCAAAATCTTGTACATGATAAGATTTCTCACTCATATATCATCTATATGGAACTAAATCAAATAATATTCTGGTAATAGTAGATATCAATTAAATAGCATTTGATCCCTATAAAAATCATAAAAACAACTGAATACTAAAGAAAGCAAATATCATAAAAACTTTCTTATTAGCAGGTGAAAAGAGAGGTATAAATACTTGGGGATAATTTTTTAATAGATATAAAAAATTAAATGTTAAGGAATATAAAAGAACATAGAAAAATTAGTTAGAACACCAGTCTGAGTCTAAGGTCAAATACATGTTTCATCTCTTACTACACTTCTTAAAACCCAATGTATTTCCACCTTTAAAAGGTAGTATTTTTAATACTCAATCTAACAAAAAGGATTATTGAGATATTTTTATGACAATATCTCCTTAAATCTCTTTGACCATATAAATTAAGCAGTAAGGGTAAATTTTAGCTTATAGAAACTATGCAAATATTTGTTACTGAAAAAGTATTGTTCTGTATGGTCTGGAGAATGATCTATAATAATCATACATTCAGTTTATTAAACATATAACTAGCAAATGTAAAATTTCAAAGAGAAAATAGTGCATAGATAAGAGTGACATATATACAAAATGCCATCAAATCAGGCATTAAAGATGTCCCACAGAAATGACTAGATTACCTTGATTGAGAGAGTGAACAAAGGTAACATCAAATCAAGAGCTTACAAATATCCAGCAGAAATTAGCTAGGCATATGACACAGTTTGATGGAATTCTTAGTAGAGATGTTTCTCCCTGGATAACTTTACCATGGCTCAATTACCAGCTTCATGTTCCTAATGAAGGCCTTTTAATTTCTTCAGATAGTCAAGTTAACCTTGATTGAAAATGATTTAATTTCCAGGTAGTCTAAACACAACAAAGCGATTTTACTCTAGGGATGTTGTGTTCTCTGCTTCCCTCAACATCACAGAGTTAGGAGAAGAGGCTACACTGAAAAAGGGATTTGGGGGAATACATTGAGACAACGATGCACGTCCTGAAGTGGGAGAGGGGCAGCCAGGAGCATATTCTCTTTCAGCTCAAACTGCACATGACAATCTACCAATATAATGTACACTGTAAGTGTCTACAAAAATTGGATGGATAATACCAGCCTGAAAGGATTACTTTAGCCAGAGTCTCTGACTCAGTCTTTTACCATCTGCAGGATGTAATCGTTGCCCAGAACTTGGTCTCTTAGTGCAATAAGCTTAAAATGGGCTGGGAAAAGCATCCAACAGTTTTTATAAAAAAGAAAAAAATTGTTATTCAAAATGGCAACTATCAATCAATCTTGTCATAAATGGGTTGCTCTTTAAGTTTGAATCTGAGAAGAATCACTTATTAATATTATTATTAAAACTAATAGCATATTCTTTGTAAATAATAATGAATTCAATTTCATATAATGTTTTATACTTGAGATCATTATTTAAAGCAAACAGAACTAGATCAACACTCACAATCGCTTATTTACAGCTACCTAATTTTCACCCAAATTAACAAGAATGATTTGCCTTACTCTCATGAAAAGAACAGGGAGCAAACTCAGTTCCTAAGTAATAAATCCAGCCTTAACACAGAAAGAGTCAATAAATTCACTTACCAAGTACAAAAAAAATCTGTAACTTTTCCTTCACTCTATAAATTTATCAAACACCATCCTATAAAAATAGCCACTTTTCTTTAGTTGAAACATGTGTGTCTTTCTCAGTAAATGTTCTCAGAGAACTTTTTAAAAAGCCTAACAAAGTACCTGAACTCTTCAGTTAAGATGAGAACTATTGAAAAGGTAGCACAAAGTCAGTGTGCAGTGAGAGGAAGCGGCAACAGCGAAGATGAGGAAGGACGAAGAACTGGTCGACCAGTTGGTACCTTTATCAGGAAGTTGTCAACTAATGCTGTTCTCTCTGTTTGCAAACTCATGATTCAGGAATCCTGGGAAAACTTGGAGAGTTATGGAGCCCTTCTTGACTCTTATTGTTGGCTTGAGGAAGAAAGTAGACAGCTGTCCAGTCTATTGTCTTTCAGGTTCTCATCTTACAAATTCTAAGAATGAAATTCATGTACCAGACAGGAGATGTTTTTAGAAAGAAATATATTATTATAGGAAGCTTAAGAGAAAAAGAGACAGACCCATTCCTATACAGCAGGAAGGTGTGTATGGTTCCACTGAGACTTCCTGCCTTTGGGTTAATATGGCATCACTAGTTGGAAGGCATGGAGGACTAATAATCCCAGTTCCTACACCAGGTGTCCACCTACCTTACGGTTTCAATCCACATCCTCAGTATGGTTTCCTGGAAAGGTGGAAACTGCATCAGGAAAAAGAGATAAGGAAAAAATTAGTCCTATTTTCTTGCATCTCCCATCTCTGGCCGTGGCAGAACCAGATATTTTGTTTTGGCTTAAGTACTTTTGGCATTTCTGGTTTCCAGCTAGCACAGGATCCCATAGAAAGAAACTGGTCACTTTTCTTTGGTGTTTTTTTCGCCTTAAACTATGTAGACAATCTCCATCTGGTCCCATCACAACTGGTCTTTGAATCATACTTCACATTTTGGAGTTATCCAGTTCCATATGGACACCTTGAGGTTCAGGCATATGTTCTCATGATTCAGTCTGTGGGCATAACATATGACTCAGCATGCCTAGGAACTCCTTAGAGATGCAAATGATTCACACAAGTTGAGTTAGAATCACTGTTTGTAAGCTCCTTCCCAGTGAATCATTAGTGCATATTATTTTTTGTAGTTTAATTTAAAGATTCATGTGCATGGAAATCCATAACATTCCTTTAAATAAATTTAGCTAATATAATATCTATTTGCATTTGTATTATAATCACCCAATATATTTATTTTATGAATAAATAATAATCAAAAAAGTACAAGTGGCAAAGAAAACTGTTTTAAAGAAACATAAAGTTAAAGCCTAATCTAGGAGTGGAAACTTGATGGTTAGACTTTAAAATTTTTCAAAGTAGTTTCAGCAACATTTTTTCTTGTGTTGCTAGTGGATATGTTAAAACAGACCATACTAACCTACATACATTCAGTTACTATCTGTCAGTTTAAAATATTTAAATATACGTTTATTCATTTTTATATGTTTAGAAAAGAAAGAGAAGAAAATAAAAGTTTTGGATTTTCAGGACAGAAATTGGGAAAGCAAGGCTTTTGGCAAAGAATATATTTTATCTATACTTAAATGGATCATCTCAAAGCTTCCCTTTCTACAGTCAGGAAGCTCTCTTGTCATCAGACTGGAGAAAGATCACTGTCAACTTTGTATGATAGAAAAGTAATTTTATTTTGTAGGAGGCAACTTATAAATTATGAAAAAAGGAATCTATTTTGTTTCCTTTCATTGTGTATAAAATAATACTGCCTTTAATAACTGTTTTCTTCTTCTAGAAGTCATAGATGTGCATGTGTATGTTTTTCCTGGAAACTGCTCTTTTGGCAGATAGTATAATAATCATGTATGTCTCTATCAGCATTGAAGCAGAGTCTTTTAATGAAATTGCCATACTGGGTTTGGTCTATCTTTAGACCATATGAAGAGAATAAGATTAGCCTTACCTGAATCTTTGACATTGCAGTTCTCAGATACTATACATATACATATTTTACTATCCCATGTTAAGTTTGTCTACCATCTATCACCTCTCCCTATTTGTCTATTTAGTCTGTCAGTTTGTCTGTCTGTCTGCTTGCCTGCCTGCCTATTCATCCATCTATCCACCCACCCACCTACGTGTCTACCTACTTGTCTACTTAGCAACTGTACTGTGGATTGATTCTGGGGACTTACACAGACTGGAGTATTAAAATGATGTCTCAGAACAGGGTAAATGCAGCATTCATGAAGGGATGGACATGAGACAAGATCAACAGCTCTAAGTAAAAGATAAGAAGAAGATGTTGGGAAAGAAACCTGTGGAATTGTATCTCTATTGGACCTTTTAATGGAGAACGCAATTTACCTATAAACCAAGCAATGCCAACCTAGATGTCCCCAAGGTGAGGCAGGCAGAAAAAGAGGATTATGGTCTCTACATATTCTGTGTTAGTGGCAGAAAAATGGAAAAACACCTCCTTGTTTTGATTCGGTATTTTAGGGAACTCATGGCGGAAAAAAAAAGCCACAAACTCTGTAAATAATAGAAATAGCATCTGGGAAGATCAAACATCAAAGTAGTCATACATTCATACATCCAGGTCCTGGAATGAGTCCACTTCCTGGCTTATGGATAGCAGATTTATTGCTGTGTCACCACATGGTCTTCCTGAGGGACTACACATGGGGGGGAGGGAGAGAGAGAGAGAGAGAGAGAGAGAGAGAGAGATAGAGAGAGAGAGAGAGAGAGAGGGAGGGAGGGAGGGAGGGAGGGAGGGAGAGGGAGAGGGAGAGGGAGAGGGAGAGGGAGAGGGAGAGGGAGAGAGAGAGAGAGAGAGAGAGAGAGAGAGAGAGAGAGAGAGAGAAGAGAGTAGTGTATCTTTCTCTTCTTATAAGGGTACTATGTCCTTCATGTAAGCTCAACACTCACAACTTAACTCTAGTTAGGACTTGCAAATATCATTGCACTTCATGATAGGGCATTGGTGTCTGGTTTTCTGGGGGATAATAAACATTGAGCAGGAAGCATTCAACAGGAAGCACAAATACACTAACACTTACTTACCACTCAATGTTCCCTGAACACTTAAAAAATGTGGAAATTTGGATTTTATGTAAATCCCATTTATTTACTTTTAAACACCACCAAGATGCATTTTCTGATCTATCATCTTTCCTTATTATTGCTTTACATTCTCTTGATGGGAGTATATATCAGCGGTTATAAGTTAGCTTTATAATTTCTCCCCTTGGATTATCATTGAAAATCAAAAAGCTAATATGACTGAGTTCCTGGGAATTAAACAGCTACCACCTATCAGGTGAATGGCTACAATACTTTTTTTTTTCTTTCTTTTTTTTTTTTTTATTTTCTAAGTTTTTTTATTTACATTCCAAATGATTTCCCCTTTCCCGTTTCCTCCCTCCCTGAAAGTCCCATAAGCCCCCTTCCCGCCCTCTGTACCCCATTCAACCTCCTCTTGCTTCTCTGTCCTGGCATTCCCCTACATCCAGTCTTTCCAGGACCAGGGGTCTCTCATTCCATCTTCTTGGACATCTATTGATATGTGAATTGTGTCTTGGGTATTCCGAGCTTCTGGGTCAATATCCCCTTATCAGTGACTGCATACCATGTGTGTTCTTTTTTTTTTTTTTTTTTTTTTTTAATTTAATTTTATTTTATTTTTTTAATTTACATTCCAAATCACTTCCCCTTTCCCGTTTCCTCCCTCCCCGAAAGTCCCATAAGCCCCCTTCCCTCCCTCTTTTCTCCGTTCAACCCCCTCTCATTACTCTGTCCTGGCGTTCCCCTACATCCAGTCTTTCCAGGACCAGGGGTCTCTCCTTCCATCTTTTTAGAAATCTATTGATATGCTGATTGTGTCTAGGGTATTCTGAGATTCTGGGTCAATATCCCCTTATCAGTGACTTCATACCATGTGTGATCTTTTG
Organism: Tokudaia tokunoshimensis; assembly: GCA_036184795.1. Taxonomy (NCBI): domain Eukaryota; kingdom Metazoa; phylum Chordata; class Mammalia; order Rodentia; family Muridae; genus Tokudaia; species Tokudaia tokunoshimensis. The sequence goes on from BTHU01000002.1 coordinate 15,839,854, forward strand.
TGATTGGGTTACCTCACTAAGGATGATATTTTCAAGTTCTGACCATTTGCCTAGGAATTTCGTGAATTCATTGTTTTTAATTGCAGAGTAGTATTCCATTGTGTAAATATACCACATCTTCTGAATCCATTCCTCCGTTGAGGGACATCTGGGTTCTTTCCAGCTTCTGGCTATTATAAATAAGGCTGCTATGAATATAGTGGAGCATGTGTCCTTATTGCATGCAGGTAAAGTCTCTGGGTATATGCCCAGGAGTGGTATAGCCGGATCCTCCGGAAGTGTCATGCCCAGTTTTCTGAGGAGCCGCCAGACTGCTTTCCAGAGTGGTTGTACCAGCCTGCAATTCCACCAGCAGTGGAGGAGTGTTCCTCTTTCTCCACATCCTCGCCAACAACTGCTGTCTCCTGTGTTTTTGATCTTAGCCATCCTGACTGGTGTGAGATGGAATCTCAGGGTTGTTTTGATTTGCATTTCCCTAATGACTAAGGATGATGAACATCTCTTTAGGTGCTTCTCAGCCATTAGATATTCTTCAGGTGAGAACTCTTTGTGGAGCTCTGTACCCCATTTTTTAATAGGGTTACTTGCCTCTCTGGAGTTTAACTTCTTGAGTTCTTTGTATATCTTGGATATTAGCCCTCTGTCGGATGTAAGGTTGGTAAAGATCATTTCCCAGTTAGTTGGTTGCCGCTTTGTCTTTTTGACGGTGTCTTTTGCCTTGCAAAAACTTTGTAATTTAATGAGGTCCCATTTGTCTATTCTTGATCTTAGAGTATAAGCTATTGGAGTTCTGTTCAGGAAATTCTCCCCTGTGCCCATATGTTCAAGGTTCTTCCCTAGTTTCCCTTCTATTAGTTTCAGTGTGTCTGGTTTTATGTGGAGATCTTTGATCCACTTAGAATTGAGCTTAGTGCAAGGAGATAAGGATGGGTCAATTTGCATTCTTCTGCATGTTGACCTCCAGCTGAGCCAGCACCATTTGTTGAAAAGGCTATCTTTTTTCCACTGGATGGTTTTAGCTCCTTTGTCAAAGATCAAGTGACCATAGGAGTGTGGATTCATTTCTGGGTCTTCAATTCTGTTCCATTGATCTACATGTCTGTTACTGTACCAATACCATGCAGTTTTTAACACTATTGCTCTGTAGTACAGCTTGAGGTCCGGGATACTGATTCCCCCAGAGGTTCTTTTACTCTTGAGAATAGTTTTAGCTATTCTGGGTTTTCTGTTATTCCAGATGAATTTTTGAATTGCTCTTTCTAACTCTATGAAGAATTGAGTTGGGATTTTGATGGGGATTGCATTGAATCTGTGTATTACTTTTGGTAAGATGCTCATTTTTACTATATTAATCCTGCCAATCCATGAGCATGGCAGATTTTTCCATCTTCCGAGGTCTTCTTCAATTTCTTTCTTCAGAGACTTGAAGTTCTTGTCATACAGATCTTTCACTTGTTTGGTTAGCGTCACGCCAAGATACTTAATATGGTTTGTGGCTATCGTAAAGGGTATTATTTCTCTTACTTCTTTCTCAGCCTGCTTATCCTTTGAGTATAGGAAGGCTTCTGACTTGCTTGAGTTGATTTTATATCCGGCCACTTTGCTGAAGTCGTTTATCAGCTGTAGGAGTTCTCTGGTGGAGGTCAAAGGGATACAAATTGGAAAGGAAGAAGTCAAACTATCACTATTTGCAGACGATATGATAGTATACATAAGCGACCCATGTGTGTTCTTTTGTGATTGGGTTACCTCACTAAGGATGATATTTTCAAGTTCTGACCATTTGCCTAAGAATTTCGTGAATTCATTGTTTTTAATTGCAGAGTAGTATTCCATTGTGTAAATATACCATATCTTCTGAATCCATTTCTCTGTTGAGGGACATTATAAATAAGGCTGCTATGAACATAGTGGAGCATGTGTCCTTATTGCATGCAGGGGAAGCCTCTGGGTATATGCCCAGGAGTGGTATAGCCGGATCCTCCAGGAGTGTCATGTCCAGTTTTCTGAGGAACCTCCAGACTGCTTTCCAGAGGGGTTGTACCAGCTTGCAATCCCACCAGCAGTGGAGGAGTGTTCTCTTTCTCCACAACCTCGCCAACAACTGTTGTCTCCTGTGTTAGCCATTCTGACTGGTATGAGGTGGAATCTCTGTGTTGTTTGATTTGCATTTCCCTAATGACTAAGGATGTTGAACATTTCTTTAGATGCTTCTCAGCCATTAGATATTCTTCAGGTGACAACTCTTTGTTTAGCTCTGTACCCCATTTTTTAATAGGGTTATTTGGCTCTCAGGAGTCTAACTTCTTGAGTTCTTTGTATATATTGGATATTATCCCTCTGTTGGATGTAGGGTTGGTAAAGATCATTTCCCAGTTAGTTGGTTGCCGCTTTGTCCTTTTGACAGTGTCCTTTGCCTTATAGAAACTTTGTAATTTTATGAGGTCCCATTTGTCAATTCTTGATCTTAGAGCATAAGCTATTGGAGTTCTGTTCAGGAAATTCTCCCCTGTGCCCATATGTTCAAGGTTCTTCCCTAGTTTCCTTTCTATTAGTTTCAGTGTGTCTGGTTCTATGTGGAGGTCCTTGAATCACTTGGAATTGAGCTTAGTGCAAGGAGATAAGAATAGATCAATTTGCATTCTTCTGCATGTTGACCTTCAGTTGAACCAGCATCATTTGTTGAAAAGGCTATCTTTTTTCCACTGGATGATTTTAGCTCCTTTGTCAAAGATCAAGTGACCATAGGAGTGTGGATTCATTTCTGGGTCTTCAATTCTGTTCGAATGGCTACAATCTTAATAAATTGGCTGCACACAGGTGGTTTGAACCTGGCACTACTAAGAGCTCAGAAAAAAAGGCCTACAGTCAGAGGTGATGCTAAACAGGTTCTCAAAAATAGATGAGTAAAAGTCCTCTTTTCCACACTGAAGTGGCTTGGAAACTTTAGATTGGCATTTTAGGGCAGAGGAGATAAAAGATAGTATCATATTTGTCAATGATAATGATCTGTTTGTCTGTTTACCAATGTAAAAGAGAATCCACAGTCAAAAGGTCATTCAATCCTTCAAGCAGCTTCTATTTGCTTCATGTTGCAACTTTTGTTGCTGTTGTTCTTATTTCATTTTCCCAGGAAGTATACATGCCTGTTAATACCATGTCAGAGTAAAATCTTAAATGAGTGCTTATTAAAGTTAACAGATGGGATGACTTAGTTATATTCTTAAATGACTTACAGTATAGGTTGGAGACTTTTTTTTCACTAAGAGATGCTTTAAATCAGTTGACTAGGCATGGCTGCAATGGAGAAGCCATTTCAGGCAGGAGAGCTTGATATTCTAGTAAGCTAGACATGACCACAGCTAAGGCGTCTTAAAATCAGGGAGTTATTTTAAATGATAAATTCCAAGAAAAATACTAATGATTTCTGTAGATATTCTCATGTCAGTTTTTAAAGTGATTTGTTTAATAGCAACTGAAGAGTTTGTGTTATTGTACATGCTTTTGCACAGGCAAGGTGTTTCCCATAGTGTACTTTTAATAATTCATGTATACTTTTTTAGTAAAATTTACTGAAACAATCATATTTTTCCCACAAAACGCTGTGATATTTTTATGACAATGTGTATATCCTGATCCCTTCAATAGGATTTTTGGTGAACTTAGCTATTGAAACTTTACTACTCATGCTGAAATTATAGCGAATCCTAAGAGGTATTTTTCTCTTTAAATTGGCTGATTTGGGTTCTTAATGTTTCCACATGATTAAGTCCCTTTGTTCTCTGCCCTCACTCTCCCACCTATGTGTCCACTGGGAGTTGGTATTGAAACTGTGAGTGAACTTGTGAGAAGAGCGTTGAGTTTTCCTACCCATATGCATGCACTTGTATACACAGGACACATCCTATATATGCTAACACTTGAGAAGTTCTCAGCAACAAACATAACACCCTTTAAAGTGCCCAAATCTATATACAATTGAGATACTGTAAATAATGCTTTACATTGTTTCTCCTTTTTAATCAGTTATTTAGATTTCTTGCCTTTTTTTTTTTTGGCTTTTTGAGACAGGGTTTCTCAGTATAGCCCTGGTTGGCTTCGAACTCAGAAATCTGCCTGCCTCTGCCTCCCAAGTGCTGGGATTACAGGCATGCATCACCACTGCCCGGCTGGTATTTAGATTTCTTAAAAATCACAATAATAACATTTTTTAAAGCCTGTTGAGTTAGGTAGATGTATTTGTGTCATATATGATACATTTTTCTTTTCAGCCTTCTAATCTCTATTGACACAATTATCTTTTCTTATACAGTATTGGCTAAGGTTATTCATCAAAAATTGAAAAGAAGTCATAAGGCTATGTATACTTGTCTTTCTTAACCTTAAGAATAAATCATTAAGAACTTTACTTTTGATCATAGGGTTGCCTCTAGATTAATATACATCTTCATTTTTGTGTGTATGGATGTTTTGCCAACATGTATGTTTGTGTGACATATGTGTGCAATGTCCACATTTGCCAGATGAGGTCATTAATCCCCTAGGACTGAAGTTACAGACAGTTGTGAGCTCCTGTCTGGGTGCTGTGAATCAAACTGGGATCCTTTGGAAGAACAACTGGTGCTCTTAAATTTTCAGTCATCTTTCAAGCCCCAACCTCTAGATATTTTTATAGTTGTCTTAAAAAAGACTATGAAGATCTCTTCTCATCATATTTCTTGGAGAATATACATTATATGTAGAGTTTAAATGTTACCAAATGTTTTTTCTTCCACTGTAGTGGGCCATTGTGTCAGTTTCTTTCCTATTGTCATAATAAAATACAAATGCAATTTAAGGGAGAAAGGTTTCACTCTGATCACAGTTCAAGAGAACAGTATGTAATGGTTGGGAAGTCACAACAGCAGTTAGGGAGGGCATGGCAGCAGGGACATTCAGGAAACAGAGGAAAAACAAAATGTCATCATCCTTAGTCATTAGGGAAATGCAAATCAAAGCAACCCTGAGATTCCATCTCACACCAGTCAGGATGGCTAAGATCAAAAACACAGGAGACAGCAGTTTTTGGCGAGGATGTGGAGAAAGAGGAACACTCCTCCACTGCTGGTGGGATTGCAAGCTGGTACAACCCCTCTGGAAAGCAGTCTGGAGGTTCCTCAGAAAACTGGGCATGACACTCCCGGAGGATCCGGCTATACCACTCCTGGGCATATACCCAGAGGCTTTACCTGCATGCAATAAGGACACATGCTCCACTATGTTCATAGCAGCCTTATTTATAATAGCCAGAAGCTGGAAAGAACCCAGATGTCCCTCAATGGAGGAATGGATTCAGAAGATGTGGTATATTTACACAATGGAATACTACTCTGCAATTAAAAACAATGAATTCACAAAATTCCTAGGCAAATGGTCAGATCTTGAAAATATCATCCTTAGTGAGGTAACCCAATCACAAAAGAACACACATGGTATGCAGTCACTGATAAGGGGATATTGACCCAGAATCTCGGAATACCCTAGACACAATCCGCATATAAATAGATTTCTAAGAAGATGGAAGGAGAGACCCCTGGTCCTGGAAAGACTGGATGTAGGGGAACGCCAGGACAGAGAAACGAGAGGGGGTTGAATGGAGAAAAGAGGGAGGGAAGGGGGCTTATGGGACTTTCGGGGAGGGAGGAAATGGGAAAGGGGAAATGATTTGGAATGTAAATTAAAAAAAAAAAGAATGTAACCTAAAAAAAAAAAAAAACAAAATGTCAGCCATGGCTCATCAAGCCTCAAGACCACTTCCAATCAACTCATTTTCTTTACTGAGACTTTACTTCCTAACATTTTTACAACCTTCCCAAACAACTGGGAACCAAGTGCTTGAAAATGTGAGCCTATGGGGCAGAGGTGGGAGATAGCATTTCAGATTCAGACAGCAATAGCCACATTTTTTTTTAAATTTTATTTTATTTTCTAAGTTTTTTTTATTTACATTCAAAATCATTTCCCCTTTCCCGTTTCCTCCCTCCCTGAAAGTCCCATAAGCCCCCTTCCCTCCCTCTTTTCCCCATTCAACCCCCTCTTGCTTCTCTGTCTTGGCATTCCCCTACATCCAGTTTTTCCAGGACCAGGGGTCTCTCCTTCCATCTTCTTGGAAATCTATTGATATGTGAATTGTGTCTAGGGTATTCCGAGATTCTGGGTTAATATCCCCTTATCAGTGACTGCATACCATGTGTGTTCTTTTGTGATTGGGCTACCTCACTAAGGATGATATTTTCAAGTTCTGACCATTTGCCTAGGAATTTTGTGAATTCATTGTTTTTAATTGCAGAGTAGTATTCCATTGTGTAAATATACCACATCTTCTGAATCCATTCCTCCATTGAGGGACATCTGGGTTCTTTCCAGCTTCTGGCTATTATAAATAAGGCTGCTATGAACATAGTGGAGCATGTGTCCTTATTGCATGCAGGTAAAGCCTCTGGGTATATGCCCAGGAGTGGTATAGCTGGATCCTCCGGGAGTGTCATGCCTTTTAAACAAATGGTGCTGGCTCAACTGGAGGTCAACATGCAGAAGAATGCAAATTGACCCATTCTTATCTCTTTGCACTAAGCTCAATTCCAAGTGGATCAAGAACCTCCACATAAAACCAGACACACTGAAACTAATAGAAAGGAAACTAGGGACGAACCTTGAACATATGGGCACAGGGGAGAATTTCCTGAATAGAACTCCAATAGCTTATACTCTAAGATCAAGAATTGACAAATGGGACCTCATTAAATTACAAAGTTTTTGCAAGGCAAAAGACACTGTCAAAAAGACTAAGCAGCAACCAACTAACTGGGAAATGATCTTTACCAACCCTACATCCGTCAGAGGGCTAATATCCAATATATACAAAGAACTCAAGAAGTTAAACTCCAGAGAGGCAAGTAACCCTATTAAAAATGGGGTACAGAACTAAACAAAGAGTTCTTACCTGAAGAATATCTAATGGCTGAGAAGCACCTAAAGAGATGCTCATCATCCTTAGTCATTAGGAAAATGCAAATCAAAATAACCCTGAGATTCCATCTCATACCAGTCAGAATGGCTAAGATCAAAAACACAGGAGACAGCAGTTGTTGGCGAGGATATGGAGAAAGAGGAACACTCCTCCACTGCTGGTGGGATTGCAAGCTGGTGCAGGCACTCTGGAGAGCAGTCTGGCGGTTCCTCAGAAAAATAGCCACATTTTTAATCTTTACTAACAATGTGGTAAATTACAATGATTGATTTTGGCATGACAATTTCATGTAATAACTGCCATTAAAGCATGATGATATAGTAATACACATTTTTAACTTTTTAGAGATATATGCAAAATATTATAATTTCTCATTCATTTAATATCTGTATATTATATTTTTATGATAGCCATTCTGGTTGCAAGAATGAACCAGGAATTATTTCTTCATTTTGAGCTCCCTATATTTGCTTGTATAGAAATTGCATAATTCATTACTGAAATACTTGGAGAACTTTATCAATAAAGATATATACCTGGAATTTTTTTTTTTTGTGGAGATAATACAAATTAATCTCTTAATATCCTTTTATTATTTTCTAGATTGTAACTTTCATAGTTCCTTTTCTAGGATAACAACGATCTGGACATATGCATAGCCTGTTGACAGATGAAAGCCAGGTAAAAGTGAGAATCTGTCAGGATTATGTAGGAGGCATATGACTACATGCAGAAGTTCAAGTGGCTGATGATAGGAAATATGGAAGGGTGATGTGTGACTACAGAAACGCCCTTTATACCTAAGTATGAGACCTACACTCACTTGTGCTAACATCCTTCACTTCTCTCTAGATTTACCTTTCTCTGCTGTCCTGATGCATGGAAAGAGCCTCTGTCCATCAGAAACATGAGTAGGTATTGTACATTTGGTTTTAATTACATCCCTAGGTTGGCTCATCTTTGTCTGAAGATTAAGGTTAAGGTTTTCCCCATTCAAAAAGTCTCCTCAAATTGCTTGATAAAAAAATACCCACTCTAAGTGTGCTTGATTTTTCTTTGGAAACATTCATGGGTTTTTAATCCAAAATGGCATGGGATGGAGGGGAAGCATATTTGTGCTTTATTTATTGAATTCAGGTGTTTTTTTTTTTGCAGGATCATGCATAAAGCACTTCCATATGCCAAGCACAAAATAGTATGTTCATATCAAATTACCTGGTTTCTTATAGATAGTGATATGAAATGAGCAATCACTTCACTTCAGCAAAGGAAGCAAGAAAAAGACAAAGTATTGAGCTATTCTTTATGTTCGTGTCTACTTTCACACTTCGACAACTTATACAATTTTGGCATAAAACAATCTATTATTGTTGTAAACACATATTTTAAAATGTACATATTCTAGGGCCTAGCTCATATTTATCTATGCTGATGACAAGGGTCTTGGTGATTATGAACATAAAGGTGCTATGTTTATAAAATGTATATAAAGTTAATAGCAGTACTATGAGTTTGAATCATGTATACATGATGATGGTTATTAAGCATGGACAGTCCCGACTGTCATTGTAGCTATTATTGGCAGTATCACTCACTACAATCATTTGCTACCAAATGTACCAAGCAGTTATATTTAAAGCTTATTTGTTGTCTAATTTGATATGCCAGTCAAACATTTTCAGTCATATCCTTGTGACTTTTCTAAAAGTTAAGCTTAAAATTTTAGCCCAAACTTTGTTAATTTTTTTCTAAAGTGTCTTAATCATTTATGCATTGGGAGAATCCTAATCTACATTGAGCTTAATCTAAAAATTAGATGGTTTTTTTGTCCTTTAAAATCTTTGAACTACAACTCAACTGCCCTCATCATCTAGGTTTCTCTTTTATTATGCTATCATCTCAATCTTCATGAATGCTGTAGAATACCAAAGTTTGTCTTAGGTAGAAAGAACTGATTTATCTGTTTTATTTTTTTATTTGTATGGATATTTTAAATGAAACTGAACTATTTTAAAGAAGAAAAAATTAAAAATGTATAATATCTATGTTTGAGTATGTTTTTGTAGGTTAACTATTTGGCTGTTGCTAAGGAAATGCACTTTTTTTAAACAGCGAACTTCTCTTTTGAATTATGTACTTCTAGGTTGATTCTGGTCTACATTTTCAAGAATTTCTGCTATATTATTGAGAAAAGAAAGTAGACATCATGGGGATGTAGTGAGTATGTTTAAAAGGAGGGCAGATATCATTTTTTTTAACGCAGCCTTCCCTGGCTATTTAACAAGACCAGTGTACACGAGTAAACTGTGAATCAAGCCTGCACATAAATGTTAAAAGCAGAACACCCTTTCTGTTGGTATCATTCACATTGTGGTAACTCTTGACTGGACTCAAACCATGGTGCTATATAAATATTGATATTATAAGTGCAAATCAGGAGGAAGATCTTTTTTAGATTAGTGTTAAAACAGACTACATGGCAGCTCACAATCTGGAAAAAGAACATTCTCTCCTGACTCCAATCTTATTTCCAAGAATGGCAGTCTTCAGGCCTGCTTCTGAATTCTTGCCAGACAGGGTTGCTTGGGTAAGCAGCTGGGTGAAAGCTGGAAAGACATCGAAATTCTTTGGCTAGCTGCACATCCTTGGACAGAGGATTATTAAGCAAACACACAGGAAATCTTATATTTATGTTGATGATAGTAATTCATCTGGGGGCGGTAAGGAGCACAACTGTCTTCCAGTTTTATAAAAGCTCAGGAACTTCACTAAAGTAATTCTCTACTGCTCCAAAGAAATAAAACAAAATTAGCTATAAATATGTAAAAACCAAATATTTTCTTAACTCCAACTAAATTATCTTGCTCTCTCTCTCTCTCTCTCTCTCTCTCTCTCTCCCCTCTTTCCCTCCATCAACCTCTCTCTCTGTCTCTATCACACACACACAAACTTTCACTCTCTCTACTCACTCTTTGTATCCCTCTTTCTCTAATTCCTTCTCTTTTTTCATCTCTCACTTCTTTCTTTTCCTTATTCCTTCTCCTCCTCTTCTCCATTTCTGTTCCTCTCCCCACTTCTTTTAGCTTTTTCATAAATAGGGCCCTGGCCCTGTATTCTAACACAAGTAATATGCTCACCAACATTTTTTTCTAACATCTCCATCGACTGACAGAAAAATAAAAATGAAAAAATAAAAAAATAATCAAAGACAAACTAAGAAAAGAACAAGTAGTTATTGTGTTTTGTGACCATGTCTGTTTTCACAATAAAAAAATCTGTTTCAATTTATTGAGTTAGAAAATAATTAATCCCGTTGTTATCTTTGCTCATTATAAAATATTTTCCAGAGAGTAGAACATTATATGAAAAGAAGTTTATCTATATACTATTCTGTGTAGAAGTAATGTTAAATAGAACCTAATATAACAGTTAATTGAATCTTTTATACACTAATATTTCATGGAGTAACTCATTGGATCATTTTTTCAAAAGGAATAAACATTTAATTTGAGACTGTTATATTTTATTTTATTTATTATTCTCTCAAATATTATGCCCTGACTGCAGTTTTCTCCCTCCTCTTCCCCAGTCTCTCCTCTGCACCTCCTGGCCTCCCGAGATCCACCCCTCTTCTACCTCCCCTCAGAAAAGAGGATGCCCCCTAGGGACATCAATCAAATGTGGCATAACAAACTACAATAAGATGAGGTACATAACATCACTTCAAGGCTGGACAAGGCAACCTAGTAGGCATAAAAGTGATTCACAAGCAGGTAAAAGCAGACTCTCACTCTTAGGAATAATCAGGGTTAGAGCAAATAACTAACAATGTTGTAATATATGCATTCACTCTGTGGGTCAACGTTGATGACCAGATGTAACAAACTTAGAAGGAAAAAATTAAGCTAAAAGTAAAGTAAGTTCTAAGCTTACAAAAACACACTTAACTCCTGTATTTCAGGAGGTCTGAAATACTGTTACCTCTTTAGTTAATCTTAATTATTGAATCTATTTTCTAAGCTACATAGCCACAATATATATGTAGAGGACCTAGATCAGACTCCTACAGGTTCCCTGGTCTCTGAGAGTCACCATGAGTCCTAGTCAGTTGGTTCTGTGAGCTGTGTTCTTCTGGTGTCCCTGATCCCCCGAGCTCCTCTATTCTTTCTTCCCCTCCTCTGCCAGAGTTCTGCCTAGTTTGGCTGTGGGACTTTGCATCTGCTCTCATCAGTTACTGGATGATGTCTTTCTGATTGCAATTGTGCTAAGTCCCTGTCCCAGTACATCCTGAAGACAGGACAAACTGAAGAACAAACGTTTTGTGGCTGGATTCGTATCCCAATCCCTCTTCTTGAGGTCTTGTCTGGTTACAGAAGATGATCAGTTTAGGCCCCACGTCCCCCATTACATGGAGTCTTTGCTAGGTTTACTCTCATAGGTTCCATGGAGTTTACATTGCACAAAATTTCCACCTTGCCCCTGAAATTTCAGTTCTTTCTCCCAGGATTTTCTCCCTTCCCCATCTCTCCCACCTAATCTCTCCCATTCTCAATCCACATGTCCCCAGCTCCCAGTGAAATCTATTCTATTTACCCTTCCTGGGAAGATCCTTTCATCCCCTCCTAATCCCCCTTGTTACTTAGCTTCCCTGGGTCTATGGATCACAGCATGATTATATTTTACTTTACAGTAAATAAGTGAATACATACCATGATTGTCTTCCTGGGTTTGGGCCACCTCACAGGATGGTGTTTTCAAGTTCCATCTGCTTGCCTGCAAATTTCAAGATGGGTGGCAAAGACATAGCTTAGAATCATCCCCAAAGGAGACGCAACCTGTTAATTCCTCCATTCATTCAATAAATCTTTTACAGGACACAATGATAAAGTGTTATTGGGTATTGAGTTAAGGCCTTTGAACTTCCCAGAAGCAAAGAAGTATGTGAATGCTTAAGAAGCATGGATTAATACGAAATTAATGCAATAAAGGAATGCACAGAGCCGAGGAAAGCAGTGAATGGGTGCCTTGAACCTCTGATTGAGAATCCCGATGAAATATGCTCTTGGGTCAGGGTTAGAGCAAATAACTAACAATGTTGTAATATATGCATTCACTCTGTGGGTCAACGTTGATGACCAGATGTAACAAACTTAGAAGGAAAAAATTAAGCTAAAAGTAAAGTAAGTTCTAAGCTTACAAAAACACACTTAACTCCTGTATTTCAGGAGGTCTGAAATACTGTTACCTCTTTAGTTATTCTTAATTATTGAATCTATTTTCTAAGTATAATCTTTAAAAATTAATGGCATTAGTTTAGAGACCACTACCAACTGTAGACTTTTGGGGAAGAGAATATGAAAACGTATGCTTGTGAAATACATCAGCAAGCAATGGTGATATCTGAATTCAATCAGCAGAAACTACACACACAGTGGAATGAAAGAACCAATTCCTACATGTTTTCTTCTGATCTTCACATGGTGGCACATATACACAGACCATACAAGATAAAAATGAATATAAGTAAATATGGAGGACCTGCGCTGCCAAGAGAGTGCAGAGTGCACTCCGCCATCTTTGCTCCAGTGTCCAGGTAGTTGGGACCTCCAAGCTCGGAGACAGACAGGCATAATATTGCTTGGGCCTCAGGGAGCTCGTGTGTAACCTGCTCCAAGAGCTGGTCTGGTCTGCAGTAATCGACGCAACAGCCTTGCTGTGGGACTTCTGCCCTGCAGAGGGACGCCCCCTCGCCCCCCCCCCCCGGAGAGATCACACACTCCTGCACAGGACAGGAGCCTACCAGCCTCCCTTTGGTGACATCTGCTCCGGGAAAACACTACGCTGAGCCTTTGGATGTACAGGGACTCCCCAATATAACAGCACTTGGGGCAAGGCACATCAGGGCTCCAAAGTCACTCAGGAGCAGGGCAGGCCCCAGAAATCGATGCCAGGGGAATCCTGGTAATCCAGGGGGGCCAGAAATAGCTTTGCAGTCTCACAGGGGGTCCAACCAACAGCCAGTGACAGCAGGACCAACTAACACCAGAGGTAACCAGATGGCAAAAGGCAAACGTAAGAACGTTATTAACAGAAATCAAAGTAATATGGCACCATCTGAACCCAACTCTCCAACAGCAGCAAGTCCTGGATACCCCACCACACCCGAAAGACAAGATCTGGATTTAAAATCACTTCTCATGATGCTATTAGAGGATCACAAGAAGGACACAAAAAAAATCTAATAAAGAATTACAGAAGACTATGATTCAAGGGTTAGAAGCCCTTACAAAGGAAACACAAAAATCACTTAGAGAAATGCAGGAGAACATGGATCAAAAGATGGAGGCCCACAAGGAGACAACACAAAAATCGCTTAAAGAAATGAATCAACGGTTAGATGCACTTTCAAAGTACTCACAAAACTTGCATAAAGAAATGCAGAAGAATATGGGTCAACAGATGGATGCCAATAGGGAGGCAACACAAAAAGTGCTTAAAGAAATGAATCAACGAATAGATGCCCTTACAAAGGAAACACGAGAACTGCTTAAAGAAATGCAGGAGGCGATGGATCAACAGATGGAAGCCCATGAGGAGGAAACACAAAAATCGCTCAGAGAAATACAGGAGAACTTGGGTCAACAGGCAGAAATCCTGAAAGAGAAAATGCAAAAATACCTTAAAGAAATACATGAAAATGCAAACAAACAAGTGAAGGTTGTCAGCAAATCCATCCAGGATCTAAAAAAGGAAGTAGAAACAACTAAGAAATCACAAAGGGAGACAACTTTGGAGATAGAAAACCTTAGGAAGAAATCAGGAGTCATAGATGCAAACATCAACAATAGAATACAAGAGATGGAAGAAAGAATCTCAGGTGCTGAAGATTCCATAGAAAGCATCGACTCAACAGTCAAAAGAAAATGCAAAATGCAAAAAATGTGTAACCTAAAACATCCAGGAAATCCAGGACACAATAAGAAGACCAAACCTAAGGATTATAGGTATAGATGAGAGTGAAGCTTTGCAACTTAAAGGGCCAGTAAACATCTTCAACAAATTTATGGAGGAAAACTTCCCTAACATAAAGAGTGAGATGCCAATGAATGTACAAGAAGACTACAGAACTCCAAACAGACTGCATCAGAACAGAAATACCTCCCGTCACATAATAATCAAAACATCAAATGTATTAAACAAAGAAAGAATATTAAAAGCAGTAAGAGAAAAGGGCCAAGTAACATACAAAGGAAGACCTATCCGAATCACATCAGACTTCCCTCCAGAGACTATGAAAGCCAGAAGGTCCTGGGCAGATCTCATGCAGACACTAAGAGAGCACAAATGCCAGCCTAGACCACTCTACCCCGCAAAACTCTCAATCACCATAGATGGAGAGACCAAGATATTCTATGATAGAACCAAATTTTCACAATATCTTTCCACAAATCCAGCCCGGCAAAGGATAATAGGTGGAAACCGCCAATACAAGGAGAGAAACAATACCCTGGAAAAAATGAGATAGTAACCTTCTTGCATCAAACCCGAAAGTAGATAACAACTCAAACATAAAGATAGCATCAAGAATATCAGGTGGCAATAATCACTATTCCTTAATCTCTCTTAATATCAATGGTCTCAATTCCCCAATAAAAAGACATAGACTTACAGACTGGATACGTAAACAGAACCCAGCATTTTGCTGCATGCAGGAAACGCACTTCAATGTCAAAGACAAACACTACCTCAGAGTAAAACGCTGGAAAATAATTTTGCAAGCAAATGGTCCCAAGAAACCAGCCGGAGTAGCCATCCTAATATCAGATAAAATTGACTTCCAACCTAAAGTCATCAAAAAAGACACAGAAGGACACTACATACTGATCAAGGGAAAAATCCACCAAGAAGAACTCTGAATTCTGAATATCTATGCTCCAAATGCAAGGGCACCCTCATTCATAAAAGAAACTTTACTAAAGCTCAAATCACACATCGCACCTCACACAATAATAGTGGGTGACTTCAACACCCCGCTCTCTGAAATGGATCGTTCAGAAAAGCAGAAACTGAACAGCGACACAGTGAATCTAATTGAAGCCTTGGACCAAATGGAACTAACAGATATATATAGAACATTTCATCTGAGACCTAAAGAATACACCTTCTTCTCAGTACCTCATGGGACCTTCTCCAAAATCAACCATATAATCGGTCACAAATCAGACCTCAACAGATATAAGAAGATAGAACTAATCCCATGCCTCCTATCAGATCACTATGGAATAAGGGTGGTCTTCAATGGCAGCAAAAACAACAGAAAACCCACATACACATGGAGGCTGAGCATTGCTCTGCCCAATGATAACTTGGTCAAGGTGGAAATAAAGAAAGAAATCAAAGACTTCTTGAAATTTAATGAAAATGAAGGCACAACATACCCTAATTTATGGGACACAATGAAAGCAGTGCTAAGAGGAAAATTCATAGCCCTGAGTGCCGCCAAAAAGAAACGGGAGACAGCATACACTAGCAGCTTAATTGCACACCTGAAAGCCCTGGAACAAAAAGAAGCAAATACACCCAAGAGGAGTAGAAGGCAGGAAATCATCAAACTCAGGGCTGAAATCAATCAAGTAGAAACAAATAAAACCATACAAAGAATCAACAAAACAAGGAGTTGGTTCTTTGAGAAAATCAACAAGATAGATAAGCCCTTAGCCAGACTAATCAGAGGGCACAGAGACAGTATCCAAATTAATAAAATCAGAAACAAAAAGAGAGAGATAGCAACAGAAACTGAGGAAATTCAAAAAATCATTAGATCCTACTACAAAAGCCTGTATTCAACACAACTAGAAAATCTTGAGGAAATGGACAATTTCCTTGACAGATACCAAATACCAAAATTAAATCAGAATCAAATAGACCATCTAAACCATCCTATAACCACTGAAGAAATAGAAGTTGTCATTGGAAGTCTTCCAACCAAAAAAAAGCACAGGTCCAGATGGTTTTAGTGCAGAATTCTATCAGACCTTCAAAGAAGACCTAACACCAATACTCTTCAAACTGTTCCACAAAATAGAAACAGAAGGAACACTACCCAACTCGTTCTATGAAGCCACAATTACACTAATACCAAAAGCACACAAAGATCCGACAAAGAAAGAGAATCTCAGGCCAATCTCTCTTATAAATATCGATGCAAAAATACTCAATAAAATTCTTGCCAACCGAATCCAAGAATACATCAAAATGATCATTCACCACGATCAAGTAGGCTTCATCCCAGGGATGCAGGGACTGTTCAATATAAGGAAAGCCATCAATGTAATCCACTATATAAACAATCTCAAAGAAAAAACCACATGGTCATCTCATTAGATGCTGAGAAAGCTTTTGAGAAAATTCAGCATCCTTTCAGGTTAAAGGTCTTGGAAAGATCAGGAATTCGAGGCCCATATCTAAACATAGTAAAAGCAATTTACAGCAAACCAGTAGCCAACATTAATCTGAATGGAGAGAAACTTGAAGCAATCCCACTGAAATCAGGGACTAGACAAGGCTGCCCTCTCTCTCCATATCTTTTCAATATAGTACTTGAAGTTCTAGCTAGAGCAATTAGACAACAAAAGGAGTTCAAAGGGATACAAATTGGAAAGGAAGAAGTCAAAGTATCAGTATTTGCAGACGATATGATAGTATACCTAAACGACCCAAAGAACTCCCCCAAGAGAACTCCTACAGCTGATAAACACCTTCAGCAAAGTGGCCAGATATAAAATCAACTCAAACAAGTCAGTAGCCTTCCTATACTCAAAGGATAAGCAGGCTGAGAAAGAAGTAAGAGAAATGATACCCTTCACGATAGCCACAAACCATATAAAGTATCTTGGTGTGACTCTAACCAAACAAGTGAAAGATCTGTATAACAAGAACTTCAAGTCTCTGAAGAAAGAAATTGAAGAAGGCCTTGGAAGGTGGAAAAATCTGCCATGCTCATGGACTGGCAGGATTAATATATTAAAAATGACCATCTTGGCAAAAGCAATATACAGATTCAATGCAATCCCCATCAAAATTCCAACTCAATTCTTCATAGAGTTAGAAAGAGCAATTCAAAAATTCATCTGGAATAACAGAAAACCCAGAATAGCTAAAACTATTCTCAAGAGTAAAAGAACCTCTGGGGGAATCAGTATCCCGGACCTCAAGCTGTACTACAGATCAATAGTGTTAAAAACTGCACGGTATTTGTACAGTGACAGGCATGTAGATCAATGGAACAGAATTGAAGACCCAGAAATGAATCCACACTCCTATGGTCACTTGATCTTTGACAAAGGAGCTAAAACCATTCAGTGGAAAAAAGATAGCCTTTTCAACAAATGGTGCTGGCTCAACTGGAGGTCAACATGCAGAAGAATGCAAATTGACCCATTCTTATCTCCTTGCACTAAGCTCAATTCCAAGTGGATCAAGGACCTCCATATAAAACCAGACACACTGAAACTAATAGAAAGGAAACTAGGGAAGAACCTTGAACATATGGGCACAGGGGAGAATTTCCTGAACAGAACTCCAATAGCTCATGCTCTAAGATCAGGAATTGACAAATGGGACCTCATTAAATTTCAAAGTTTTTGCAAGGCAGAAGACACTGTCAAAAAGACAAAGGGGCAACCAACTAACTGGGAAATGATCTTTACCAACCCTACATCTGAAGGAGGGCTAATATCCAATATATACAAAGGACTCAAGAAATTAAACTCCAGAGAGGCAAGTAACCCTATTAAAAAATGGGGTACAGAGCTAAACAAAGAGTTCTCACCTGAAGAATATCTAATGGCTGAGAAGCACCTAAAGAGATGTTCATTATCCTTAGTCATTAGGGAAATGCAAATCAAAACAACCCTGAGATTCCATCTCACACCAGTCAGAATGGCTAAAATCAAAAACACAGGAGACAGCAGTTGTTGGCGAGGATGTGGAGAAAGAGGAACACTCCTCCACTGCTGGTGGGATTGCAGGCTGGTACAACCACTCTGGAAAGCAGTCTGGCGGTTCCTCAGAAAACTGGGCATGACACTCCCAGAGGATCTGGCTATATATACCACTCCAGGGCATATACCCAGAGGCTTTACCTGCATGCAATAAGGACACATGCTCCACTATGTTCATAGCAGCCTTAATTATAATAGCCAGAAGCTTAAAAAACCCAGATGTCCCTCAATGGAGGAATCAATTCTGAAGATGTGGTGTATTTACACAATGGAATACTACTCTGCAATTAAAAACAATGAATTCACGAAATTCCTAGGCAAATGGTCAGAACTTGAAAATATCATCCTTAGTGAGGTAACCCAATCACAAAAGAACACACATGGTATGCAGTCACTGATAAGGGGATATTAACCCAGAATCTGGGAATACCCTAGACACAATTCGCATATCAATAGATTTCCAAGAAGATGGAAGGAGAGACCCCTGGTCCTGGAAAGACTGGATGTAGGGGAATGCCAGGACAGAAAAGCAAGAGGGGGTTGAATGGGGAAAAGAGGGAGGGAAGGAGGCTTATGGGACTTTCGGGGAGGGAGGAAACGGGAAATGGGAATTGATTTTGAATGTAAATAAAAAAAACTTAGAAAATAAAATAAAATTTAAAAAAAAGTAAATATGGAAGTTGATCTGTGCTTTAAAAATGTAGCATACTGTTAAGTAAGCAACGGTAACTACTAAGGCATAAGCTGTTAAGTATCAATAACCTAGAACTAAATTCTATTCCATTACAAACACATTTGGAATGTTCGCCCTCCATTCTCTGTCTCTTTCCTCTGTTTTGAGGCAGTTGAGCTCTTCACTTTTTCTCAACCCATCTAAGATCACACTGCAGATTTGTAAACATTTTTCTTATGTTTCTTTTATCAGATAGCCAAGTCAAAATTCTCTGCAATAACTTTTCCATGCCTCAGGTAGTCTTAGATATCTAAAGGATCATTATTAACTAAAACTACATGATCCTAAATCTATAAAGAACTCACTTGTTTATTTTATTAACTTTGTAAAGGAATCTCAAGAAGAATGAACCAACCAACACACACTGCAGAATAGCAATCACTGACATTCATCGCCATTTTAGTTTTTGCAGCCCTCATTCAATGTGTCTTTCGAAGTTCAAACTCAGCATCTGATCCTTCTTGCTCCTCTGCTCATGATACATTCTCTGCCTTTCACTGATCTGCCTTCTACTTCTAAAGTGGTAGATTTGTCACTTTATATCACCAGTACCATGGGTCTCTAACTGTGCAATGCTATCATTTGTTTTATTTCCCAGTGTACTGGAAGCCCCTGCCCCTTATTTATCTTAATCTCATAAATATCTGTCATGGTTACAATATATGTTATTTGTACCACAAATACATGTTCAAACCCTGAAGGAATAAATAATGGAAAAATGTTTGCAACTTATATTTATAGGAATATTTTATGTTTTGTTCCTCAATTATGTTTATAGAGGCCCTATCTAGGAGTAAATCTATATTCTATGCTATTCTTTTGTGCCATTATATGTCAGTCATAATACATAAGGGTGATGGATTACACAATTAGAGACATCTCCTATGTCTCAGAGATCACAAAATCATTCAACTTAGTTAATGCAGAGGGAGCAGGAAAGAATTATCAAACCCCACACTACATTGTAATTTGCCCTGTATAGCTTAGCCCACAGTTGGCCATGTTCCAGGTACAACCCTTAAAAGAGCCTGTTTAACAGCCTTCTGTGTTAGAAAACGTTCTGATTCTTTTATGTCAGATTCTTATTTCTTTGTGTCTTGTCATCCAAAAAATATTAACCCTTAAGTAAAACATACTCCAATGCGCAATTAAAACTTGAAAGCATCCTGTGAATGTAACTATATACAGGGTAACATTTTTTAGAATTTGGAAAAGTACTTGTCTTCATAATGAGAAATTATCCCCTAGACTGGATAAAGAAAATATAGGTATATACCACTTCAATAACTTTTAAAAACTTATTAAAGGAGCAGTTATATCTTATTTCACATACGTGCTTGGCACAAATCTATGCAAACAGTAGGAAATCAGACAGTTACTGAGTGATAGAGTTCAAGACATGTTATATACTTTCTTTTTTAGGTTAAGCTTTCCATGGAAATAGTTTTCAATGTTTCTTTCATTCTGTGTCGACAATTTAATAAAATCTAATTACATGAACAGAGACCGGGTTTGATAGGACCTGAGGTCAAATAATAGAGACTATAATTGCAATCAAATTAAGACATAAATAGTATCTCATTAGTTCAGAGTAAGCCAGCTATAACTAGTCATATTTTCAGTTTCCAGCATCTGCCAAGCTTTCTCTATAGGTGGTATTGTCCTCAGATTTTGGCAGAAACATAAGAGAACATATTTTCCTTACTGCCCCCCATACTGTTGGACTGGAAGGTTCCACTACTTTATTTGGACATTTTCCATTATGCATCTTATAGCATCCATATGCTAGCTCTTTATGCCTATTAATGTTTTCTTTACTCTGGGCACTCTTCCAAACACACTACTTTGAAATATGGCTCTCTTTATTTAGTTATATAGCCAATATCTCTGAAAACTGCAAGGAGGAAAAGATTTCCACCACAATTTTTGAAAGATCTGCTAAGATCAATCAACACAGCTACTCAATGAATGTGGAGACTCTTATCATCTCAGGAAACGCAACCCATAAAGCATCTACCAGAGGGAGAGAGTATCAGAAGACAGAACATACAAAATGCCAAAAGGAAAGCTGTGGCCAAACTCCATGGCAGCAGATGGAGAATAACCAAGCTTCTTGACCAACTTCCCTGTGCTGCTATATTTATGGTTCTACTGACTAGGTGCATGCAGATTGTATTTACCTGCCAATGGTAAATGCTATTGATTTAGTATGTGAGACAGCTCTACATGGAATTTCAGGTTTATGAAATATGGGGATGGGATTGAAGCACTAATTGCTCTCTCTAGGACAGAGAAGGTAACCGACAGAATGCATATCATTTTTTTTTTCTCTCTAAGAGACTCAAGACTAAGAGGAACTTATGCATTATCTTTTGGGAAATTGGTCTACAGATATGAAGTAAGAATACATTTTGGATGGGGCTAAGCAGTTTTTCTTCCAGATGTCAGCCTAATTTCCTTGCCAGAAATTTGGAAGATTTGTATAAAAGTTTCCCTAAAAATATGCTTACCAGTCTTCTGCAAAAGAAAAAGCAAGGCACATAATGCCTTTATTATCTCAGAGTGAATCATAACGAGCTAGATACAGCATTACTAGCAAGAAAATAGGGGTTCGGGGAAACTGGAGCCTGGGGCTCTAGCCATTGGAAAAGCCATTTTGGCTAAAAGGAATCCAAACATTTGATCTGGCTGCGCACTGTCTCCTCTGTGATGATGACATTTTATCTCTGGTATTTAGAGGTAAACATTTTAATGGAGCTACTTCTGTCACTTGAAAATCAAATTCCAGTAATGCTGACTGGAAGCCAGGGGATTGGCCCTGAACCTCTAAGAGTATGGTTGAGTGATGTAACTAGTAAAAGCTGCTGAGATCTGCTGCTAATGAATTCGCTGCACCCTGTCTGAAGTACTTTAGTGGGCTGCTTACTACCTGGGAAAGAAAGGCATACCAGAGAGCAACTGAAGGTCTGTATTTCCAAGAACAGTTGAAATAAAGGACTCACAGAATGCAAAGATCATGTGCCAAAACTCTTGTGAAACTTGCTGGATTTGTAGACAAAAATAAATAAAATAAAAATTGATCTATATTTCACTTATATCTCCAAAAGATAATTCTGTAATATTCTTCAGTGATGGATCCAAACATATGATAAAAGTTCTTTCAAATGATCTCTGTGTAACTAAACAACACTAGTTTTTTTCACATCTTTTAAGAAACATAATTCCTTCACGTTAGCAGTTCCAATATTTATACTTGAAAAAGTGAATTCACCTTATATACCTGGAAATGTAATTTCTCAATGATTCAAATTGGATCATAATCTCAGATTATTAAAATGAATAGACACGATCCAGTTTTGGAAGGGGAACTCTTATACTCCAGTTTCCACACATTTTTATTTATATTATGTCCACTTTCAAGAAATGACATGGTCTAGTGTTTTGTTTTGTGTTTGGTGTTGTTGTTGTTAGAGATAAC
Organism: Tokudaia tokunoshimensis; assembly: GCA_036184795.1. Classification (NCBI taxonomy): domain Eukaryota; kingdom Metazoa; phylum Chordata; class Mammalia; order Rodentia; family Muridae; genus Tokudaia; species Tokudaia tokunoshimensis. Next base: position 15,862,077 of record BTHU01000002.1, read on the forward strand.
AAAGGATATCTACTGCCAAGTGCACCTGATACCAAGTGGGTAAATTGGTTTTTAAAATTTTATTTATACTTATTATTTGTGTGCCTTTGTGAACGTGTGTGTGTGTGTGTGTGTGTGTGTGTGTCTGTGTGTCTGTGTCTGTGTGTGTGTGTCTGTGTGTCTGTGTCTGTGTGTGTGTGTGTCTGTGTGTGTGTGTCTGTGTGTGTGTGTGTCTGTGTGTGTGTGTGTCTGTGTGTGTGTGTGTCTGTGTGTGTGTGTGTGTGTCTGTGTGTGTGTGTGTCTGTGTGTGTGTGTGTCTGTGTGTGTGTGTCTGTGTGTGTGTGTGTGTGTCTGTGTGTCTGTGTGTGTGTGTGTGTCTCTGTGTGTGTCTGTGTGTCTGTGTCTGTGTGTGTGTGTGTGTGTCTGTGTGTGTGTGTGTGTGTGTGTGTGTTCCTGTGTCATGGATATGGGTGAAGCTCAGAGGAGAAGGTGCAGGTGTCAGTTCTCTATTCGATTGTGTGGGTTCAAGGGTTCAATTGACGGGACTCAGGCTTTCAGGTAATGAACATTTCAAACTGTCACTAAAACTTATAAATTGTTAGATGAATATTATCACTCTTAAAGTAAAAAAAAAAATACATAACGATTCAAGTTATAATACATATGATGGGTGAAGGGTAGTGGTACCAACCAGTCAATATCTTCTAGGAAAGGGCCAGACTTACTGGGCAGTGGTGCCTAGCGGCTGTGGGAAGCCACTCAAGTTTCAAAATATACAGACAGGGTCCTATTTAACATGTTCAGGTAAGTAGAAAGCCACAACACCAGCAACAAACTAACAAAAAAAGTAGTATGGGAGGGGGAAGGAAAGAGGGAGAAAGAGAAAGGGGAGAGGGAGGGGTGGGAGAGGGGGAGAGGGAGAGGCAGAGGGTGAGGGTGCCCTGCAAAAGCTTAAAGGTAGAAGGGTATGAGATTCTAGGGGGGAAAATTACACACCAAAGATACATTTAACACCGGTTGTAGCAACTGAAGTCCAGAAAGGAGTTTGCATAGCATGCCTGCACCTTAGGGCTGCAGTCATGGGAAACCATGCTGAGTGGGGCCCATCTGAGTTGGTGGTGTTGGTGGTATACACCTTATTCCCAACACTCATGAGTCAGAAGCAGGCAGATCTCAGTGAATTTGAGGCCAGCCTGGTCTACATTGTGAGACTCAGGACAGCCAGGGCTACACAGAGAAGCCTTGTTTCCAAAACCAAAAACCAAAAATCAAAAGTAGAAAACCAAAAACTGAAACCAAATACAAATCAAAACCAAAACCAACAGCAACAATAACAAAAATGCATTATTCAGTCATCCAGAACCCACAAAAAATTTGGTCAGATGAATGCTGGTCTATAGATGGGACATAATTTAGAAAGGGTTTTTACTTAAGACTGTCTATTAAGAAAGCTATATAGAAGAGCTTCAGGTGTGGGGACTAGCCTTTGTGCAAGGGACTATGAACAGGAGCCTACTTACCAAAAGCTGGAGATTGGAGTGTGGAGCACTGGAAAACAATATTCAGGAATTCCATAGCTCACACTCCCTAAGCACATACTGCTTCAACAATATAATACATTCCACAATCAGTCAGCTTCCTGGGGCTAGTACAGTCATGGGCATGAGAAAATAATTTACTACAGTCACTATGTTAGTCGAGCAATATCTCCAGTGTAGCATGACCCTCCCTGCAAATGTGGCAGGGAAGGTTTTTCAGAGAGGCTATCCTTAGACAAATAGCTATCAACAACTAATGACTGCTGGGAAAATGACAATTAGCCTCTCATAGGGATGAGCTCCCTTATTGGTTGTCTATTACAGAGTGGTTAACCTTGAAACCATGTAATACATGCATACACACACACACAAACCACCACCACCACCACCAATACTGCTACTACTGCTATTGCTATTACTACTACTACTACTAATAATAATAATAATACTGAATCAACTTGAGAGGAGAGAGGACATAGATTTGAGGGAGGTTAGCAGGGAGGGTCTAGATGATGGGAAGAGAAGTGGAAAATGATATAATTCTGTTTAAATAAAAATATATTTTAAAAAAGCGTGGAAGAAGGAAAGAAAGAAAGAAAGAAAGAGAAAAAGAAAGAGAAAAAAGAAAAAGCAAAGAAAAGAAGAGAAGAGAAAAGAAAAGAAGATAAGAGAAAAGAAAAGAAAGGGTTTCTATTCCTGCACAAACATCATGACCAAGAAGCAAGTTGGGGAGGAAAAGGTTTATTGAGCTTACACTTCTGCATTGCTGTTCATCACAAAAGGAAGTCAGGACTGGAACTCAAGCAGGTCAGGAAGCAGGAGCTGATGCAGAGGCCAAGGAGGGATATTCCTTACTGGCTTGCTTACTCTGGCTTGCTCAGCCTGTTCTTTTACAGAACCCAAGACTACCAGCCCAGAGATGGTACCACCCACAAGGGGCCCTCCCCCCTTGATCACTAATTGAGAAAATGCCCCACAGTTGGATCTCATGGAGGCATTTCCCAACTGAAGCTCCTTTCTCTGTGATAACTCCAGCCTGTGTCAAGTTGACACACAAAACCAGCCAGTACAATTGACCCCTTGTCAACTTGACATACAAACACACCACCATTAAGCCTCAACCCTTACTTTCTTATTCATCCCCAAGATCTAAATAACTTTAAAAGTCCCACAGTCTTTACATATTAAAAGTTCAATCCCTTTAAAATATCCAATATCTTTCAAAACTCAAAGTCTTTTAAAAATTCACAGTCGCTGAACTGTGGGCTCCATTAAAATACTTTCTTCCTTCAAGAGGGACAAATATTAGGGCACAGTCACAATCAAAAGTAAAACTCAAACTCCAGTGGTTCAATGTCTGGGATCCAACTCACGATCTTCGGGGCTCCTCCAAGGGCTTGGGTCACTTCTCCAGCTCTGTACTTTGTAGCACACACATTGTCTTCTAGGTTCACTGCCTGTACTCCACTGCTGCTGCTGTTCTTGGTGATCATCTCATGGCACTGGCATCTCCAAAACACAGCTGTCTTCTGCTGTAACTAGGCTTCACCAATAGCCTCTCATAGGCACTTTTCATGGTGCCAAGCCTCAACTCTTATGCATGACCCTTTCAGTCCTGGGCCATCAATTGCAACTGAGGTTGCACCTTCACCAATGGCCTTTCACAGCCTCTCACAGTACTGAGCCTCAGCTGTTCTTCATGACCCCTTCATGCCTTCAAAACCAGTATCACCTGGGTGACTCTTACACAGTACCAAGTCCAGCCACAGCACAAAGTAAAACTGTGGCTATCTCTGGAACACAGCCTCTGTGCTCTCAGAAAACACTTACCAGAATATTTCACCTTAGTGATGCTGGTCTCTTCTTAATCACCGCTAATTTCTTAACTACAGCTAACCAGCACCAATAGTCTCAGTAACACAAAAGTTTGCTTTAGTGGTTCTGGTATCATGTTAATCACATCTGATTCTTCAGCCCCAGCTAACCAAAACCACAGAATCTTCACAATCAAAACTTGGCCCTGATAAGAGTCTTTAATCTTCTCTCTGAAATTTCACAAGCCAGACCTCCATTTTCTGCACTGTTTTCAACATTATCTTCCAAGCTCCTACAGAACTTTCCACAGAGCTCTTAACATCCTAATGGCTCTTCTAGAACAAAGTTCCAAAGTCCTTCCACAGTCTTCCCCAAAACATGGTCAAATTGTCACAGGAATACCCGACTTGTACCAATTTGTCTTAGTCAGGGTTTCTATTCCTGCACAAACATCATGACCAAGAAGCATGTTGTGGAGGAAAGGGTTTATTGAGCTTACACTTGCACGCTGCTGTTCATCACTAAAGGAAGTCAGGACAGGAACTCAGGCAGGTCAGGAAGCAGGAGCTGATGCAGAGGCCATGGAGGGATGTTTCTTACTGGCTTGCTTCCCCTGGTTTGCTCAGCTTGCTCTCTTATAGAACCCAAGAATACCAGCCCAGGGTTGGTACCACCCACAAGGGGCCCTCTGCCCTTGATCACTAATTGAGAAAATGTCTCACAGTTGGATCTCATGGAGGCACTTCCCCAACTGAAGTTCCTTTCTCTGTGATAACACCGGCCTGTGTCAAGTTGACAAACCAGCCAGTACAGAGAAAAAGAAACCAAGTAACCAACCATCTCCTCCACTACCTAAGGAGCAAGTGAACTAACAACCCCTGGGAGCCACTAAATGATGAGACTGAGTAGCAGCTCTTCCCTTACTAACTGGCACATGGTCCAGGGGCCCTGAAGAAGACGGGTACAATTGGCTTGAGATCTTTTCCTCCTGCCCACAGAATTCTTCTCTTGAGTGAACTGTAAACTTGCCACTCCTCTTTGGTGTTATGGTTTTAGTTTGTCTATAGACTTCTCCTCCTCCTTCTTCTTCTTCTTCTTCTTCTTCTTCTTCTTCTTCTTCTTCTTCTTCTTCTTCTTCTTCTTCTCTTCATCTTACTTTTCCTCCTCCTCTTTCTCTTCTTCTTCCTCTTCACTAGATCAGAAACTTCAAATATTTTATTCTACTTTAAGAATAATCTTCCTTTTCTGATTGTATTATCCTTCCTTTTTATTTTTATTTTTTTTCTTAATTTTATTTTATTTTCTAAGTTTTTTTATTTACATTCAAAATCATTTCCCCTTTCCCATTTCCTCCCTCCCCGAAAGTCCCATAAGCCCTCTTCCCTCCCTCTTTTCCCCACTCAACCCCCTCTCGCTTCTCTGTTCTGGCCTTCCCCCTACATCCAGTCTTTCCAGGACCAGGGGTCTCTCCTTCCATCTTCTTGGAAATCTATTGATATGCGAATTGTGTCTAGGGTATTCCGAGATTCTGGGTTAATATCCCCTTATCAGTGACTGCATACCATGTGTGTTCTTTTGTGATTGGGTTACCTCACTAAGGATGATATTTTCAAATTCTGACCATTTGCCTAGGAATTTCGTGAATTCATTGTTTTTAATTGCAGAGTAGTATTCCATTGTGCAAATATACCACATCTTCTGAATCCATTCCTCCGTTGAGGGACATCTGGGTTCTTTCCAGCTTCTGGCTATTATAAATAAGGCTGCAATGAACATAGTGGAGAATGTGTCCTTATTGCATGCAGGTAAAGCCTCTGGGTATATGCCCAGGAGTGGTATAGCCAGATACTCCAGGAGTGTCATGTCAAGTTTTCTGAGGAACCGCCAGACTGCTTTCCAGAGGGGTTGTACCAGCTTGCAATCCCACCAGCAGTGGAGGAGTGTTCCTCTTTCTCCACATCCTCGCCAACAACTGCTGTCTCCTGTGTTTTTGATCTTAGCCATTCTGACTGGTGTGAGGTGGAATCTCAGGGTTGTTTTGATTTGCATTTCCCTAATGACTAAGGATGATGAACATCTCTTTAGGTGCTTCTCAGCCATTAGATATTCTTCAGGTGAGAACTCTTTGTTTAGTTCTGTTCCCCATTTTTTAATAGGGTTACTTGCCTCTCTGGAGTTTAACTTCTTGAGTTCTTTGTATATCTTGGATATTAGCCCTCTGTCGGATGTAGGGTTGGTAAAGATCATTTCCCAGTTAGTTGGTTCCCCTTTGTCTTTTTGACAGTGTCTTTTGCCTTGCAAAAACTTTGTAATTTAATGAGGCCCCTTTTGTCAATTCTTGATCTTAGAGCATAAGCTATTGGAGTTCTATTCAGGAAATTCTCCCCTGTGCCCATATGTTCAAGGTTCTTCCCTAGTTTCCTTTCTCTTAGTTTCAGTGTATCTGGTTTTCTGTGGAGATCCTTGATCCACTTGGAATTGAGCTTAGTGCAAGGAGATAAGAATGGGTCAATTTGCATTCTTCTGCATGTTGACCTCCAGTTGAGCCAGCACCATTTGTTGAAAAGGCTATCTTTTTTCCACCGGAGGGTTTTAGCTCCTTTGTCAAAGATCAAGTGACCAGAGGAGTGTGGATTCATTTCTGGGTCTTCAATTCTGTTCCACTGATCTACATGCCTGTCACTGTACCAATACCATGCAGTTTTTAACACTATTGCTCTGTAGTACAGCTTGAGGTCAGGGATACTGATTCCCCCAGAGGTTCTTTTACTCTTGAGAATAGTTTTAGCTATCCTAGGTTTTCTGTTATTCCAGATGAATTTTTGAATTGCTCTTTCTAACTCTATGAAGAATTGAGTTTGGATTTTGATGGGGATTGCATTGAATTTGTATATTGCTTTTGCCAAGATGGTTATTTTTACTATATTAATCCTGCCAATCCATGAGCATGGCAGATTTTTCCATCTTCTGAGGTCTTCTTCAATTTCTTCTTCAGAGACTTGAAGTTCTTGACATACAGATCTTTCACTTGTTTGGTTAGAGTCACACCAAGATACTTTATATGGTTTGTGGCTATCGTGAAGGGTATTGTTTCTCTTACTTCTTTCTCAACCTGCTTATCCTTTGAGTATAGGAAGGCTACTGACTTGCTTGAGTTGATTTTATATCCGGCCACTTTGCTGAAGTTGTTTATCAGCTGTAGGAGTTCTCTGGGAGAGTTCTTTGGATCTCTTAAGTATACTATCATATTGTCTGCAAATAGTGGTAGTTTGACTTCTTCCTTTCCAATTTGTATCCCTTTGAACTCCTTTTGTTGTCTAATTGCTCTAGCTAGAACTTCAAGTACTATATTGAAAAGATATGGAGAGAGAGGGCAGCCTTGTCTAGTCACTGATTTCAGTGGGATTGCTTCAAGTTTCTCTCCATTCAGAATGATGTTGGCTACTGGTTTGCTGTAAATTGCTTTTACTATGTTTAGATATGGGCCTTGAATTCCTGACCTTTCCAAGACCTTTAGCATGAAAGGATGCTGAATTTTGTCAAATGCTTTCTCAGCATCTAATGAGATGACCATGTGGTTTTTTTCTTTAAGATTGTTTATATAGTGGATTACATTGATGGATTTCCTTATATTGTACCATCCCTGAATCCCTGGGATGAAGCCTACTTGATCATGGTGAATGATCATTTTGATGTGTTCTTGGATTCGGTTGGCAAGAATTTTATTGAGTATTTTTGCCTTGATATTCATAAGAGAGATTGGCCTGAGATTCTCTTTCTTTGTTGGATCTTTGTGTGCTTTTGGTTTTAGCATAATTGTGGCTTCATAGAATGAGTTGGGTAGTGTTCCTTCTGTTTCTATTTTGTGGAACAGTTTGAAGAGTATTGGTGTTAGGTCTTCTTTGAAGGTCTGATAGAATTCTGCATTAAAACTATCTGGACCTGTGCTTTTTTTGGTTGGAAGACTTCCAATGATGACTTCTATTTCTTCAGGGGTTATAGGATGGTTAAAATGGTCTATTTGATCCTGATTTAATTTTGGCATTTGGTATCTGTCAAGGAAATTGTCCATTTCCTCGAGATTTTCTAGTTGTGTTGAATGCAGGCTTTTGTAGTAGGATCTGATGATTTTTTGAATTTCCTCAGTTTCTGTTGCTATCTCTCCCTTTTCGTTTCTGATTTTATTAATTTGGATACTGTCTCTGTGCCCTCTGATTAGTCTGGCTAAGGGCTTATCTATCTTGTTGATTTTCTCAAAGAACCAACTCCTTGTTTTGTTGATTCTTTGTATGGTTTTATTTGTTTCTACTTGATTGATTTCAGCCCTGAGTTTGATGATTTCCTGCCTTCTACTCCTCTTTGGTGTATTTACTTCTTTTTCTTCTAGGGTTTTCAGGTGTGCCATTAAGCTGTTAGTGTATGCTGTCTCCTGTTTCTTTTTGGAGGCACTCAGGGCTATGAATTATCTTCTTAGCACTGCTTTCATTGTGTCCCATAAATTAGGGTTTGTTGTGCCTTCATTTTCATTAAATTTCAAGAAGTCTGATTTCTTTCTTTATTTCCACCTTGACCAAGTTATCATTGAGTAGAGCATTGTTCAGCCTCCATGTGTATGTGGATTTTCTGTTGTTTTTGTTGCCATTGAAGACCACCCTTATTCCATAGTGATCTGATAGGAGACATGGGATTAGTTCATTCTTCTTATATCTGTTGAGGTCTGATTTGTGACCAATTATATGGTCGATTTTGGAGAAGGTACCATGAGGTGCTGAGAAGAAGGTGTATTCTTTAGCTCTCAGATGAAACGTTCTATATATATATCTGTTAGTTCCATTTGGTCCAAGGCTTCAATTAGATTCACTGTGTCCCTGTTTAGTTTCTGCTTTTCTGAACGATCCATTTCAGAGAGCGGGGTGTTGAAGTCACCCACTATTATTGTGTGAGGTGCGATGTGTGATTTGAGCTTTAGTAAAGTTTCTTTTATGAATGAGGGTGCCCTTGCATTTGGAGCACAGATATTCAGAATTGAGAGTTCTTCTTGGTGGATTTTTCCCTTGATCAGTATGTAGCGTCCTTCTGTGTCTTTTCTGATGACTTTAGGTTGGAAGTCGATTTTATCTGATATTAGGATGGCTACTCCGCCTCGTTTCTTGGGGCCATTTGCTTGTAAAATTGTTTTCCAGCCTTTTACTCTGAGGTAGTGTTTGTCTTTGACACTGAGGTGCGTTTCCTGCATGCAGCAAAATGCTGGGTCCTGTTTACGTATCCAGTCTGTTAGTCTATGTCTTTTTTTTGGGGAATTGAGACCATTGATATTAAGAGAGATTAAGGAATAGTGATTATTGCCACCTGCCATTCTTGACACTATCTTTATGTTTGAGTGGTTATCTACTTTTGGGTTTGATTCAAGAAGGTTACTATCTCATTTTTTCCAGGGTGTTGTTTCTCTTGAAGTTGCAAATCTTCACTCTCATCTATACCTATAATCCTTAGGTTTGGTCTTCTCATTGTGTCCTGGATTTCCTGGATGTTTTGGATTACACGTTTTTTTGCATTTTGCATTTTCTTTGACTGTTGAGTCGATGCTTTCTATGGTATCTTCAGCACCTGAGATTCTTTCTTCCATCTCTTGTATTCTACTGTTGATGTTTGCATCTATGACTCCTGATTTCTTCCCAAGGTTTTCTATCTCCAAAGTTGTCTCTCTTTGTGATTTCTTAGTTGTTTCTACTTCCTTTTTGAGATCCTGGATGGATTTGCTGACAACCTTCACTTGTTTGATTGTATTTTCCTGTATTTCTTTAAGGTATTTTTGCATTTCCTCTTTCAGGATTTCTGCTTGTTGACCCAAGTTCTCCTGTATTTCTCTAAGCGATTTTCGTGTTTCCTCCTCATGGGCTTCCATCTGTTGATCCATCGCCTCCTGCATTTCTTTAAGCAGTTCTTGTGTTTCCTTTGTAAGGGCATCTATTCGTTGATTCATTTCTTTAAGCACTTTTTGTGTTGCCTCCCTATTGGCATCCATCTGTTGACCCATATTCTTCTGCATTTCTTTATGCAAGTTTTGTGAGTACTTTGAAAGTGCATCTAACCGTTGATTCATTTCTTTAAGCGATTTTTGTGTTGTCTCCTTGTGGGCCTCCATCTTTTGATCCATGTTCTCCTGCATTTCTCTAAGCGATTTTTGTGTTTCCTTTGTAAGGGCTTCTAACCCTTGAATCATGGTCTTCTGTAATTCTTTATTAGATTTTTTTTTGTGTCCTTCTTGTGATCCTCTAATAGCATCATGAGAAGTGATTTTAAATCCAGATCTTGTGTTTTGGGTGTGGTGGGGTATCCAGGACTTGCTGCTGTTGGAGAGTTGGGTTCGGATGGTGCCATATTACTTTGATTTCTGTTAATAACTTTCTTACGTTTGCCTTTTGCCATCTGGTTACCTCTGGTGTTAGTTGGTCCTGCTGTCACTGGCTGTTGGTTGGACCCCCTGTGAGACTGCAAAGCTATTTCTGGCCCCCCTGGATTACCAGGATTCCCCTGGCACCGATTTCTCGGGTCTGCCCTGCTCCTGTGTGACTTTGGAACCCTGATGTGCCTTGCCCCAAGAGATGTTATATTGGGGAGTCCCTGCACATCCAAAGGCTCAGTGTAGTGGATTCCTGGAGCAGATGTCACCAAAGGGAGGCTGGTAGGCTCCTGCCCTGTGCAGGGGTGTGTGATCTCTCCCAGAGTAGGGGGGAGGGGGCGTCCCTCTGCAAGGCAGAAGTCCCACAGCAGAGCTGGCACGCTGGTTACTGCAGATCTGCTCAGCTCTTGGAGCAGGTTACACATAAGCTGCCTGAGAATGAGGCAATATTATGCCTGTCTGTCTCCGAGCCTGGCTGTCCCAACTACCTGGACACTGGAGCAAAGATGGAGGCGTGCACTCTGCACTCTATAGGTGGTGCAGGTCACCCTGCAGGGGGGGATGGTCCACAGCAGAGCTGGCGCCCAGACGACTATAGCACTGTCCCATTCTTGGGAGAAAATGGAAGCCCCAACAGGCCGTGTCCCAAGCGATGTTATATTAGGAGGAAACTGGGTACCTGTCTCGTCAGTGCAGTAGATCCTGGAACAGAGTTCGCCAAAGGGAAGCTGGTAGGCTCCCGCCCAGTGCCTTTACATATTTTCATTGCTTTTCCTACTAGTACATTTATACTTTACACAGTATTGTTTGTACTGGTTGTTGTACTAATGTCTCTAAAATGGTTCTTACCTTTAACTGATTGATATTGAATTTTCAGAGTTGGTTATTTATCATCATCATCATCATTATAATCATCATCATCTTTATTATTATTAACAGAATCTCTCTACATAGCCTCGGCTGTCCTGGAACCCACTACATAACCAGGTTGTCCTGTAACTCACAGAAATCTGTCTCTGCCTGCTATCTACATGGATAAAAAGCATGTACCACCATGCCTGACAAAGTTGTTTTTTTAACAGCAATTTTATTAATTCTTTGAAAATGCCAGACACTGTATTTTGAACATATTCACTTCCTGCAACCTCAAATCTTCCCATAACCATTCTCCCATTTCTTCCAGCCCCACTCCTTTTCCTCCTCCTCTTTTTCCTTCTTTTATTTTTTTTCTTTACCTTCTGAGTTCAGTTTGTATAGCCCATGTAATTTTGGGAGTTGAGCCTGCTTTAGAATGTGATCAATGTACCAAGGGTCACATCATAAAGAAATCTGACTCTCTCCCTTCCAATATTTACCAAATGCCAATAACATCTCAGTGCTGTTATTTTGTGTCCACTTTCTTTCATCTTTGCAGAAATTCCCACCAACACACACAGTGGAGCTTGCAAAGTACTTTATCATACTCTCAAAACCACTGAAATTTCTTCTGTGCAATTGCCCTGTAGTCAGCTAAGCAGTTTCCTTGATGTTGTCCTTGATCTCTGGCTCTTACCATGTTGCTTTTCCTTCTATGAATATATTGGAGCCTTGGAGAATAAGAAACTATGTGCTAATTCCCAAATAGGATATACATATCTCAGAGCTGGTTAGTTTTTAAGTAGTTGCAGCTGCTGTAACTTTCTTTCTTTCTTTCCTTTGGTGCTGTGGATCAGCACAGTGCCTTGGACACACTGGATGGGTAGAGAGCTCTCTAGCTCCATGCAGAACAAGTTCTAGGAAACTGCCTCAATCCTGCTGCACTCTAGTGAGGCCTGAGTCTTTGTGAATGCTTCAACAGAAAGCATAAGTGAGATCAATAGTTCTAGTACATGACTCAGCCCACCCAAAAGCAAATTTCTACACAAGAGAAACAAAACAAGGAAATAACAAAACACTATTCTTCTAAAAGATAATGATTCTGCAATGACTTCTAATGATAGAGAGTGAATAAGGAAGGCATATAGACCTCAGGATAATAAACAAGAAAAGTGAGCTAAGGAAGGACAAACCAGGAGGGGCAATTATGTATATAATGTGGGTTCCAGGACAGCCAAGGCTATGTAAAGAGATTCGGTCCATAATAATAAAGATAATGATGATAAATAACCAACTCTTGAATGTACATGTTATTTACATATATTACATATATTATATATAATTTATATATATTTATCAAATATATATATATATATATGTATATATATATATATATATATGACATATATATGTCAAATAAGGTGATGCCAAGTAACTTTGGTGTCTGTTTATGTTTTTATGCTTGCCTCCTGCCTGCCTGTTGCATGAAATATTAAAAAAAAAAAAAGAAAGAAAGAACAACCTGCCAACTCTCCGCGGCGGCTCAGGACTGCCACGGACCCTCTGGAGCTATTGGTCTCTTGGCCCGTAAACTCTCCGGCCCTGCAGGGCCATGGGTCCTTCACTGGGCCATTTCACTTGGCTATCCCTCTGTTAGCCATCTCTCCGGTGGGGGACACCGAGTTCTTCTCACTATCAAGCAACGCCCCAAACACCTACGTTCTGCCAGCTCACCATCCAAATACCCAGTAAAGTATGTCTCTTAATGCTTGATTAGCTAGCCAATTAGATTTATGTATATTATAATCACAATTACAAGATACCAATTGACAATGATAAAAGTCTTATCCCAATATTTCTAACCACACAGAACAACACACAGAAAAATGTCACAAGTCATACTTCATCTCCTTCTGCTGCAACCCTTTCCACCAGTGCCTGCGTGCCCTTCTTCTGCAACTCCTAGTTCCACTCCCTTTTTCCTTGTCCAATCACAAACCCTCTCTGTCCTGAAGTAATGTTATAGGAAAGTTCCTGTAACACCTGCCCTCACTATAGCTGACTGAATTCTGTCCTTCCTGAGATCCTGGGTGTGTCAGAGCTCCTGGTAGTCAAGCTGCTTCTGGGACCCTGAGAACCTGGTGTGATCAAGCTCCTGTGACCCTGTGACCCTGTGATCCTGTGATCCTGGGTATGTTAGAGTGCCTGGGAGTGGAGTTTCCTCTGGGTGTTGTGGGACTGGTTGTGGAGTTCACCCCTAAGGTCTGCTCAGATCACCGGCCCACACTCGAAGGAACCTGTGCCACTTGTCGGGCAGAGTTCCTGCGTGCCTGGGTCCCGCTGGTCCAAGTTAGTCCCAGTGTTGGGGCAGATGTTGTGTCCTCCTCACCTCTGATCCTATGATCCTGTGTGTGTTAGGGCACTGGGAATGGAGCTTCCTTGGATGTTGGTGGGACTGGCTCCGGAGTTTACAACCCAGGTCTGCTCAGGGCACCGGCCCAGACCAGACGGATAGACGTATCTTTTATATCCTTCAACAAATGACACTTATTTGGTAATTTGTTGTATTACAATAAAAAATCTTTGAAGTCATGTTTTTAACAGAATTTCGATTACCTATATACACATTTTAAAAGTTATATCGAACACAGTATTATGACCACCTGTTCGTGTATCACCTTCTCTTTGTGTGACATATTTATTGTTGGGAGAGTTTCAGACGAAAATTCATGAGTGCATGGGACACGTTCTACCAGCAGAGCGCTTAACTGTTCCATTCAAGTGGAAGTTGCTACCATGGTATCCAGCGAACTGCTTTGATATTCTGCCACATTTACTGCTCTTCTCCTTGGTTTTTCATAAATACAACTGAAAGGCTGGGTTTTCTAAAAAAGAAAGTCTGTTCTCTGTCACAAAACAGTAACATATTTATGAAGAGTTCAGAGAGAGCTTAGAACATAAGCAAAGTGTAAAATGCATTTATAAGCTAAAAATAATCCTATGTATACTATTTTAATTTCATTTAGGGAAGATGGTTAGGGATGTCTAATTAAAAAAAATAGAAGCTATGATTTGAGTATTATAGTATTATAGGTTCTAGTTTTCAATTTGACACAATCTTGATTTCATCTTTTAGATGAAATGCCACTGAGTATGTCTGTGAAGGATTATTTTAATTATATTAAGTGTAGAGATTGTGAGATAAGACTCAGCACCTTTGGTACCTATTTTTCATGGACTTGGAGTCCAGGGAATAATATGACTAAATAAAATGGAGAAAGTTACTTGTTCACTAATATACTTGCATTAATTATGCTTTTCTACTTCTCGACTATAGACGCCTTGTGACCTGTTTTTCATGTTCCTCTACTGTGATGTCCCTGAAATGTCAATGTATAAGCAAGAACTATATATTAAAACAGGCCCCTTCTTGCCTAAGTGGCTTTTACTGCCAAGATAAGCATTGTTCGAATAATATTTTTGATATTTGAAAACTTATCAATCAAGTATGACAGAGGTTTATATCAATTATGGAATAAGTAAAATGTGATGCATACTAACATCTGGATGTTCTGATATCTAGAAGTATGAAAGGACAAAGCACAGAATTTTTCCTTAAAGCAACAACTAGGGAAGATACAAATCTCCAGTTTCAGTTATGTTTGAAATCTTTGACACCATGGTGATCAGATTACTGAAATAAAATTAATAATGCAAACAAAATTATTATTTAAAATATAAAATACATAATTACACAGATCAAAATATGTCATGGAATTTAAGAAAGACATCTTTGAAAAATGACTTGCTTAGAGAAGAAATTTGGTTGATGGTTCACCTAAATTGTTATCAATTAAAAGTTTTTATAAAATCTATTGATTGAAGGTAAAATGTTCTCTAATCTATTAATAAACTGAGTCTATTTTTCTATTGTCTCTATAGAAAATGCTATTAAAATCATTATAGTTAAAAGGTGATTGAAAGGGGATGGACAGATGGCTTAGTGATTAAGAACTACTGGATTCTCTTCCAGAAGACCTGAGTTCAGTTCCCAGCACCCGGATAGCAACTCACATCTATTTGTAACTCTAGTTCCAACAGACACCCACGTAGGCAAAACACTAATGCACATAAAATGAAAATTATTCTGGGATGCATGGTGTGAAAATCATCCAATGTCTGAATTATAAATGTTGTAATAATAAATAAAGGTTGTGTGAGTTAATAAGAATTTACTATATATGATTATATGTATTATATATGATTATTTTCTTTATATTTGTTTCAGAATAAGAAAAAATCTACATTATTTTTCATTAAAATATAATTATTGAATATATTTCTTTATTTTTTACTCTTAATCTCTTTGTTTGACGTTTATTTCTTTTATTTTATTTACATTTCAAATGGTATCCCCCTCCAAAAACCCTCTATCCCATCCCCCCTCCCCCTGTTCACCCCTACCCCGATTTCCTGACTTGCATTCCCCTATTCTGGGGAATTGAGCCTTCACAGGACCAATGGCCTTTGACCTCCTTGATTTCTGAAATGGTCATCTTCTGCTACATATGTAACTGGAGCCATAGATCCCTACATGTGTACTCTTTGGTTGGTGGTTTAGTCCCTGGGAGCTCTGGGGGTACTGGTTGGTACATATATTATTGTTCCTTCTGCAGGGCTGCAGACCTCTTCAGCTCTTGGGTCTTTTCTCTAGCTGCGCCATTAGGGATCCTATTCTTATTCTATTGGTTGGCTGTGAGCCATGGGTATTTTGGTCCACTTTCCAATAAGGATCAAAGTATCCACACTTTGGTCTTCCTTCTTCTTGAGCTTCATGTTGTCTGTGAGCTGTATCTTTGGTATTCTGAGCCTTTGGTCTATATCTACTTTTCAATGGGTGCAAACCATGTGTGTTCTTTTGTGATTGGGCTACCTCACTCAGGATGATATTTTCTAGCTTCATCCATTTGCCTAAGAATTTCATGAATTCATTGTTTTTAATAGCTTAGTAGTACTCCATTGTGTAAGTGTACCACATTTTCTGTATCCATTCCTCTGTTGAGGGACATCTGGGTTGTTTCCAGCTTCTGGCAATTATAAATAAGGCTGCTATGAACATAGTGGAACATTTGTTCCATTACATATTGGATCATCTTCTGGGTATATGCCCAGGAGTGGTATAGCTGGGTCCTCAGTAGTGCTATGTCCAGTTTTCTGAGGAACATCCAAACTGATTTCCAGAGTGGTTGTACCAGCTTGCAATCCCACCAGCAATGGAGGAGTGTTCCTCTTTCTCCACATAGTCTCCAGCAGTTGTTGTCCCCTAAGTTTTTGCTCTTGGCCATTCTGACTGGTGTGAGGTAGAACCTCATGGTTGTTTTGATTTGAATTTCCCTCAAGATTAAGGATGTTGAACGTTTCTTTAGGTGTTTCTCAGCCATCCTGCATTCCTCAGTTGTTTAGCTCTGTACCCCATTTATTAATAGAATTATTTGGTTCTCTGGAGTCTAACTTAAGTTCTTTGTATATATTTGGTATTTGCCCTCTCTCAGATATAGGATTGGTAAAGATCTTTTCCTAATCTGTTGGTTGCTGTTTTGTCCTATTGACAGTGTCTTTTACCTCACAGAAGCTTTGCAATTTTATGAGATCCCATTTGTCAATTCTTGATCTTAGAGCATAAGCTATTGGTGTTCTATTCAGAAAATTTTTCTCTGTGCCCATGTTCTCTAGGTTCTTACCCACTTTCCCTTCTATTAGATTCAGTGTATCTGGTTTTGTGTGGAGGTCTTTGATTTACTTGGACTTGAGCTTTGTACAGGGAGACAAGAACGGACATTTTTGCATCCTTCTACATGTTGACTGCCAGTTGATCCAGCACCATTTGTTGAAAATGCTGTCTTTTTCTCACTGGATGGTTTTAGCTCCTTTGTCAAAGATCAAGTGACCATAGGTGTGAGGGCTCATTTCTGGGTCTTCAATTCTATTCCATTGATCTACCTGCCTGTCACTGTACCAGTACCATGCAGTTTTTATCACTATTGCTCTGTAGTACTAGGATACTGATTCCCCCTGAAGTTATTTTATTGTTGGGAATAGTTTTTGCTATCCTGGGTTTTTTGCTATTCCAGATAAATTTGGAAATTGCTCTTTCTAACTCTATGAAGAATTGAGCTGGAATTTTGATGTTGATTGCATTGAATATGTAGATTGCTTTGGGCAAGATGGCCACTTTTACTATATTATCCCTGCCAATCCATGAGCATGGGGGATCTCTCCATCTTCTGAGATCTTCTTCAATTTTTTTCTTCAAAGACTTGAAGTTCTTGTCATAAAGATCTTTCAATTGCTTGGTTAGAGTCACACCAAGGTATTTTATATTATTTGTGACTATTGTGAAGGGTGTCATTTCCCTAATTTCTTTCTCAGCCTCTTTATCCTTTGAGTATAGGAAGGCTACTGATTTGTTTTAATTTTATATCCAGCCACTTTGCTGAAGTTGTTTATCAGCTGTAGGAGTTCTCTGTTGGAGTTTTTTGTGTCACTTAAGTATACTATCATATCACCTGCAAATAGTGATACTTTGACTTCTTCCTTTCCAATTTGTATCCCTTTGACCTCCTTTTGTTGCCTAATTGCTCTGGTTAGGACTTTGAGTACTATATTGAACAGGTAGGGAGAGAGTGGACAGCCTTGTCTAGTCCTTGATTTCGGTGGGAATGCTTCAATGTTCTCTCCATTTAGTTTGATGTTGGCTACTGGTTTGCTGTTTCTATTTTGTGGAATACTTTGAAGCGTATTGATAGTAGGTTTTCCTTGAAGGTCTGATAGAACTCTGCATCGAACCCATCTGGTCCTGGGCTTTTTTCTTTGGTTGGGAGGCTATTAATGACTACTTCTATTTCATTAGGGGTCCTGTGATTGTTTAAATCATTAATCTGATCCTGATTTAACTTTGGTATCTGGTATCTGTCCATTCCATCTAGATTTTCCACTTTTGTTGAGGATCTGATAATATTTTTGGATTTCCTCAGTATCTGTTGTTAAGTCTCTCTTTCATTTCTTATTTTGCTGATTTGGATATTGTCTCTGTGCTCTCTGGTTAGTTTGGCTAAGAGTTTACTTACCTTGATGTTGTTGTTGTTTTTCAAAAAACCAGCTCCTCGTTTGGTTGATTCTTTCTATGGTTCTTTTTTTTTTTTTTCTAGTTGGTTGATTTCAGCCCTGAGTTTGGTTATTTCCTGCCATCTACTCCTCTTGGGTATATTTTCTTCTTTTTGTTGTAGAGCCTTCAGCTGTGCTGTTAAGCTGTTAATGTATGCTCTTTCCAGTTTCTTTTTGGAGGCACTCAGAGCTATGACTTTTCTTCTTAGCACTGCTTTCATTGTGTTCCATAAATTTGGGAATGTTTTGCCTTCATTTTCATTAAATTCTAAAAGTCTTTAATTTCTTTATTTCTTCCTTGAACAAATTATTGTTGAGTAGAATGTTGTTCGGTTTCCATGTATATGAGGGCTTTCTGTTGTTTTTGTTGTTATTGAAAACCAACCTTAGTCCGTGGTGATCTGATAGGGTGCATGGAATTATTTCAGTTTTCTTATATCTGCTGAGGTCTGTTTTGTGACTGAGTATATGGTCAATTTTGGAGAAGGTACCATGAGGTGTTGAGAAGAAGATATATTCTTTTGTTTTAGGATAAAATGTTCTATAGATATCTGTTAAATCCATTTGGTTCATAACTTCTATTAGTTTCACTGTTTCTCTGTTTAGTTTGTGTTTTCTTGATCTGTCCATTGATGAGAGTGGCATGTTGAAGTCTCCCACTATTATTGTGTGGGATGCAATGTGTGCTTTGAGCTTTAGTAAAGTTTCTAATGAATGTGTGTGCCCTTGTATTTGGAACATATATGTTCAGAATTGAGAGTTCATCTTGGTAGATTTTTCCTTTGTTGTGTATGAAATGTCCTTCCTTATCTTTTTTGATTGCTTTAGGTTGAAAGTTGATTTTATTCGATATTATGATGGCTACCCCAGCTTGTTTCTTGGGACAATTTGCTTGGAAAATTATTTTCCAGTCTTTTACTCTGAAGTAGTGTCTGTCTTTGTGACTGGATAAGTTTCCTGTATGCAGCAAAATGTTGGGTCTTGTTTATGTATCCAGTCTGTTAGTCTATATCTTTTTATTGGAGATTTGAGTACATTAATATTAAAAGATATTAAGGAGAAATGATTGTTGCTTCTTGTTATTTTTGTTATTAGATGTGGAGTTATGTTTGTCTGACTCTCTTCTTTTTGATTTGCTAAAAGAAGATTAATTTCTTGCGTTTTCTAGTGTGTACTTTCCCTCCTTTTGTTGGTGTTTTCCATTCATTATCCTTTGAAGGGCTGGATTTGTGGAAATATACTGTGTAAATTTTTTTTTCATGGAATACCTTGATTTCTCCATCTATGGTAATTGAGAAATTTGCTGGGCATACTTGCCTGGGTTGGCATTTGTGTTCCCTTAGGGTCTGTATGACATCTTTCCAGGATCTTCTGACTTTCATAGTCTCTGGTGAGAAGTCTGGTGTAATTCTGATAGGTCTGCTTTCATATGTTACTTGACATTTTTCCCTTAATGCTTTTAATATTCTTTCTTTGTTTAGTGCATTTGGTGTTTTGATTATTATGCGATGGGAGGAATTTCTGCTCTGGTCCAGTTTGTTTGGAGTTCTGTATGATTCTTGTATGTTCATGGACATCTCTCTCTTTAGGTTAGGGAAGTTTTCTTCTATAATTTTGTTGAAGATATTTACTGGCCCTTTAAGTTGGAAATCTTTGCTCTCTGCTATACCCTATACCTATAATCCTTAGGTTTGGTCTTCTCATTGTGTCCTGGATTTCCTGGATGTTTTGGCTCAGGAGCTTTTTGCAGTTTGCATGTTCTTTGACTATTGTGTCATTGCTTTCTATGGTATCTTTTGTATCTGAGATTTTCTGTTCTGTCTCTGTATTTTGTTGTTGATGCTTGCATCCATGACTCCTGAGTTCTTTCCTAGGTTTTCTATGTCAAGAGTTGTTTCCTGTTGTGATTTCTTTATTGTTTCTACCTCAATTTTTAGATCCTGGATAGTGTTGTTCACTTCCTTCACCTGTTTTGTTGTGCTCTCCTGTAATTCTTTAAGGGATTCTACCTGTTTTCCTGTGTTCTCCTGTATTTATTTAAGGGAGTTATTTATGTCCTTCTTGAAGTCCTTTCTCAGCACCATGAGCCTTGATTTTAAATCCAAATCTTACTTTTCTGGTATGTTGGCGTATTCAGGACTTGCTATTGTGGGAGAATTGGGTTCAGATGGTACCATGTTGCCTTGATTTCTGTTGGTAATGTTCCTACATTTGCCTTTTGGCATTTGGTTATCTCTGGTGTTAGTTGGTCCTGCTGTTTCTGACTGGTGCTTGTCTCTCCTGTGGGTCTGCAAGCCTGTCTCAGCACCCCTGAGTTACTGGCTCTTCCTTGGCACAGTGTTCCATGGCGCTGCCTAGCTCCTGGGTGCAGGTTGAGCCTGGACGAATCCTGTCCCAGCTGCTCTGCCTGTTCCCTGCACTCCTGGCTGTACCCTCCTGCTCAGTCGCCAGAGAGAAGATGGCAAAAGTTTATTCCTTCTTAAATATAATTTTCTTTGGTTCATAAATTTTGTTACGAGTCTAAGTTAGGATCCTTTTCTGTCCTTCACGGTGTTGATACTACTGATATGAAAATGTGAAAAAATTATTTTAGCCAAAAAGTCTGAAATGGTTTTGTTCAAGTCAGAGTTAAATAATATGCTTACCTTTATTACTGCTAAATGGAGTTATATTAATTTATACATTCCTCTATGTCTTCTTCTTCCATGATTAAGGGCACCATATTTGCAAAATACCACTCTGTATTACTGTAAAAAAACTGAATCAAAGACTGTATCTTTTTTTTTTCAGGTACTGTATTATTTCTAATGATGTAATGATGTGATGCTAATTATTTGGCAAATATTTATACAATGGATACTCTTTTGTAAATCAAAATTGTATGACTGTTAACTCCTCTATTTGCTTCTTTTGGTCATCACAGGAGTTATCAATGTTGAGGCTTTAAACAGCCTTCATCTTATTGTCTCCCATTAGTCCAGAAGCCAAGTTCTGCCTCTCTCCCAGAGGCTCACAGCAGCATCATGTAGTCGGCCACACCGTTCTCCAGGGAGGCTTCCCTCATTCCCAAGTTTCCTGTAGTATTGACAGAGCTGTGATCTAAGAGCAGCATTTCCACAAGTTATTATGATGCTTGACAAACAATAGCACAATAGATGCATTCTCCCACTTGCTTACTTAGAGATTTTGAACATCTCAGGAGTTTCTGAAAAGCTACATTTTACCCTTAAGAGTTAATTAATGTATAAAGTATGTAACACCCAAGTATTATTATCAATATGTGACCAATCTTATGGACCTTCTGAGAAGTTTCAGGATCCTGGATGGAGACAGAGGAAATAACATGAGAAACTGTAAAGCAAAGGAATACATGGAATAGAGTTACAGAATAGAGTAACAAGTAAATCCATCTATTTATAATAACCTCCCTCTATAACAAACTGTGCTATCATGGCATTGTTACCTATGTGAAATAGGTAACTAAGGTAGGAGGGCAAAGAACATAAACTACGCTATCTACTTTGATGCAATAAAGAATAGTTTTCAGAGCAAGTCACTGTATTAAAAAAAGGATCAAAATTATGTGGTTTTTATTTTGATTGTGTGTGTGTGTGTGTGTATGTGTGTGTGTGTGTGTGTGTGTGTGTGTGTGTGTGTGTTATTCCTCAGGCATTTTGTTTGCAAAGTCCTCGTACAAAGAAATTTTTCTTCCCTAAACTCCTTGGTTTTCTAGCAACTTCTGGTTTAAACTGTTATTTAATTCCTATTTCTAACCCAACCATTAGAGGTGTGTTGCATGTGGCCATTCCTTTACCTTCACAATAACAAAGTAGTAACATTGGGCATCTGAATCCTTTAAGGGGTTTGTATTTAAACTATTGTACTCTCATTGCAAAGTGCTTTCTACTCTTTGCTCTGCCAGTCCTGATGGTGCTCCGCTGCTTAGCGGCTTGGCTGCTGATCACGCTTATCTAAATGCTGAGAAGCAGAAGTTAGGTAACGAATGCGATGGCAGCACACATTTCATTTCCACATCCCTGTATGTTACCTTATGGCTTTCGGGCTTTGTGTGTCAACATTTATTTTGCCTTGGCTTGTAACAAGGGGAATAGAGTTCCCAGGTACACTACTTAAAATCAGACTTATCTACTCCATTAGTCATTCTTTAATCTCGACCATCAGAAGCTGCTTAATATTCTTGGTGAATCATTAAGAATCTCTTTGTTCAAAGTAGATGGTAAAGCATTAACCCTTAGGAAATAGTCACTGATACAGCACATGATATCAGACAAAAATGTTCCACAATTAAAGAAAATACATTAAAAATATAATAGTAAAACCTTTCCTATCATTTTTAATAGTTCATCATGAATTCATTTATTAACCATCTTGGTGCTAGATTCTGGATACTGAGATCTTGCAAATAGTCCTTGATCCAAAGCATTTCCAGTCTATAGTATGCAGCTTAGATCCAACCTAAAGGCATATCAAGACAATGTGCTTTCTTTCATGTTATGACATATCTGTATGTCTTCTATGGGCATGTCTTCTCTCTCCATTCTAAGTACAGTGTCTTAACGAGCAGTACTGGCACCAGTCAGGAGCTTATAACAGATGCAGGCTCTCAGACTTCATTCCAGATCTCCCGAGTCACAACACACATTCTAACAAGTCCCACAAGGGATTTCCAGGTGCATTTAATTTGAGAAACTCTGGCCTGGTTCATTAGACGCTTATAAACATTTAAAGTGTATCAATGACCCAGTCCATGTGTATCTCACTCCTAAGCCAAACAATGTGCTACTTGGTGATGCAGGCACAGCACATAAGTGGTTTTCTTAAAATATTTCCTTTAAACTGAAGAATCTCAGCAAAGATGGAAAACCAATGTACTTTTTTGGGGGGTGCAGGAAAGACATCTTCTGGGAGACTAATTCTTGGGTGACAGAAAGTTATAAAGAATTTCCTCAGAAGCAGGAAGGGATAAAGATTAGCATAAAAATATTTCCTGTGGAATCATGAAGGATTCACTGTGTATTTAGGAGAAAACCAGTCATTATGTATGAAAAGCAAATCTTATCCTCTATAGAAAACTAAATAGAATGTAGTAGTTAGATATGAAATAAGGGAGATAGAGCTTGCAATTATATCAATATATACCAAGTTATAAAGGGATAATAGTAAAAATTATAGACACAGGTCTTTCATATTTCAGGCTTAATTAAAATGTGTAGAAGAAACAATTTTATGATTAATAGTGTGAGATGTATAAATCCAAACCTGGATACTGTCATCACATTGAAAATTCTTCTAATTTCAAGGATAAGAAGACTCTTCAGTCTGCAAAGTGCTTGCATCGAAAACAAGAGTTTGGATTTCTTCCTCAGAATACACATTTAAAAATAGGGTGGGGCGAGCAACACAGTGGTATAGACTTGTGAAAGCAGCACTTGGAAAACAGAAACAGGTGGTTCCCTAGAGTTCATTGGTGAGCTAGCTTTAGCTAATTGGTGAGTTCCAGACCAATGAGAGACTCGGTTTCATAGAACAAAGTAGATGTATTCTGATCAGTATCTGAAGTTGTCCTCTGGCTTCCATATGTACACAGACCCACTTACATGCATACACAGAGACAGTCAGTCAGTCAGTCAGTCAGTCAGACAGACAGACAGACACATAGACACACAACACACACATTTGAATATTCTTCTTAAGCGACATATAATATTCAGTGTTTTAGTTAGTATGTAAGATATGTGTCTTAGTCAGGGTTTCTATTCCTGCACAAACATCAGGGCCAAGAAGCGAGTTGGGGAGCAAAGGGTTTATCCAGCTTACATTTCCACATTGCTGTTTATCAGCAAAGGAAGTCAGGACTGGACCTCAAGCAGGTCAGGAATCAGGAGCTGATGCAGAGGCCATGGAGGGATGTTACTTACTGTCTTGCTTCCCCTGGCTTGCTCAGCCTGCTCTCTTATAGAACCCAAGACTACCAGCCCAGGGAAAGCACCACCCACAATGGGCCCTCCCCCTTTGATCACCAACTGAGAAAATTCCCCACAGCTGGATCTCATGGAGGCACTTCCCCAACTGAAGCTCCTTTCTCTGTGAAAACTCTAGCCTGTGTCAAGTTGACACACAAAACCAGCCAGTACAATATGTTTATCTAGAGTCAAGTAAGTACTCACTCCAATATCCTCCATTGCCAAGCACTAAGCAAGAGGTAAGTCAGGACTCTGGGTTCCATTTTAGTACCAGAACACATCTGAACATTTCTCTCCACATCAGTTTGTGTCTCAACCAAGTGTCCTGTTACACACAAAAATCAATAAAACCTTATTACAGTTGACCTCACCTCAAGTGTTGAATCCCTACATTGAGAGACTATTTTGCATTAAATTTATAAGTAAAAAATATGTTATGGCTGGAGATGGCACAAAGGCTTGACAGCCTTGCTTGAGTAAACTGAAGACCTGAGTTCAATCCCTGGATCTCACACTGAAAAGAGAGAACCAACCCCTAAAAGATGGCAGTGTGGCACATGTCTACATGTCTCCTACACACTCACACACACACACACACACACACACACACACACACAAATCATGATGATGATGATGATAGCAACAATGATAATAGCTAAAAGTAAGCAATTAAAAATATGTTATCTTAAGAGTAGAGAGGTGCCGAGGGCCATGCAGGAGGAACAACAAATGACTTTAAAACTCTTGGAATATAGTCAGTAGTTGACCATAGCCATGTGAGTGGGTCTCAGTGTGGCACAGCCCCGAGGACTATGTGTCCTGAGGATCTTATGCTGTTGTGGAGTTCTGCTGTGCTTGCTGTCCTCACTTCCCTCTCAAGAATCATACTCTAAGGGGCTTCCATTCCTCACTGGGCAATATCTCTGGCTCTTACCATAATAATGCTTGATCTCTTTCTGGCATTGCTGCTGGAGCAAATTAATGATTCTATTATTATCCCAGAGAAGAACTTAGAGACATAGATTGTGAACAATGACTACCACCATTTGGAAAAATAATGGTGTTAGTGAAGCTAGGTTGGAATGTTATTTCAACTGGCTCTGATGTAAAAAAAAAATCTTAGGGAACAATATGAAGTTCAGAAAGGCACACTCTTATTAGTTAAGCTAGGGACCCTTTATGGTCAGGGAACAAGAACAATGGCAGCACTGGCTACCAGGACTCTTACTGAGGCTGAACAGGTGATGATTGATTTCTGATACCAATTTTCACCCTCAGCTTCCTTATATGATTTATTAAGACTTGCTGATGAGTAGATTAACATTTTGAGGATTTAAGGTACATATGACTGATTTTTATATAAAAGTTTAGATTTGTGATTCTCTTAAGATTCTTATAAGATTACTCTGAAGATTAAAAAAATAATTACTCCCTTTTTTATAACTGCAAATTGCTGCCAGCCAGTAAGAGAAACTGGCTGAGAAAACTACCTTGCTTGCTTATACTTTGTTAATCTATAACAAGTTGCTTGATAATCAATGTATGTGGGGTTTTTGAGAATAATTTGTTTTCTTTACCTGTACTATGTAATGTTATTTCTTGTAAAGGTATTGGAAAACATATTTTTTTTATAATCATTCATTAGAAGAAAACTAAAATGTAATCAAATTATAATTGTAGACTGCTTAAATGATTTTGCTGGGCTATATAAGCAATGGAAGAAAGAATAAAAAATGGTGTGGTGTGGCTGGAACATTGTCTCTTCCATCCATCAACTATGTGTGTATGTGTAAAGTTTGTGCAAATGGGGGTTGGTACAGTGTTCCTTCCATCCACCAACTGTGTTTATTTATGTTTGTATGTGTGAAATTCTTTGAGCCTGTTTGTTGGAGCTTTGCTTTAACCATTCTATGAGTGAATATGTCTGTCTGTAGGTCTGTATGCATGTATGTATGTGTGCACGTATCTATGCATAGACCTTTGTGTGTATGAAGTTACTGGACTTTACCCTTTGTTTCATCAAATCAGTGTGTGTGTGTGTGTGTGTGTGTGTGTGTGTGTGCATTCATGTGTGTCTCTGTGTGTGTGTGTGTGTGTCTGTGTCTGTGTATGTGTAGGTGTGAATTTTCTCCCTTTCCTTCTCTTTCTTGCCGGCCCCAAGGAGTTAAAAGAATTCACAGTTTTTCAGCTGGTCACAGAGAGTGCCAGCCCGAGTAAATTAAGCTTTGTTCCTTCCGAAACAAAGTCTACTGAGTAACTTCTCTAATCTCTGGCTGCCTTTGGCAGCAGCCCTTGTAGGTATCTGGATCCACCCCAGTCAGCGGCTCTAAGCACTGAGCCCCAGTGGCTGCCTGCCTTGGTTTACCTATCTCATGGATGATAAAGCCAGTCATTGGCAGTGAGGGGAAGGTGACTTAGTTGGTAAAGTGCTTGACACATGAGCTTGGGGACTAGAATATAATTGCCAGCACACATATAATACGCATCCCTGTAATAATAGAGATGTGTGTCTGAAGACAGGTAGATCTCTGGGCCTTGCTGTCTAGCTAGTTTAGCCAAATCTTTTAGTGAGATTTAGTGAAAGATCCTGGGTCAATAGTAAGGAAGAGAACAGATGAGGAAGAAACCTTAAGGCACAGGCATCCAAGTCATACAAACACACACATGCAGAGGCAGCCCAGACACACGTTCACAGGCATGCACACATACAACACACACATTGATTCCTACTAATCACATACCACTGTGGTACTAGGAGGGACAGCACATTGATCTTAATCATTCCAATGTAGACTATCTCATCTAATTCCTTAAGCAGCCAAGGCCAGGCATACAGCTTAGGAGAGAGCCTGTGGGAGCGTGTATGAAGCCCTGGACTTAGTCTCTACCACTGCCATTTATTTATAACAGCCACTCAGGCGGGTACTGGTGGTTAGTAACCTTGTTTATGTCCAGGCAAAAAATATTTCAAACCTCAAATGAAACATTTTTATTAAGTATTCAAGATAACAGAGTCATTTTCATATACACTGCCTTTAATAATTGTGAACCTATTTGGAAGTAAAGTTTGGTTAAGTTCATTTTCTGTTTTAGAAAATAATGAGATTTGAAATTCTTCTGCTGTGTCGAATTATAAACCTAGTAGCGGAACATATTCCTGAAATGTTATGACGGTGAGGTGTCCCTATTTCCTTTACCCTCTGATGAGAATGTGTGTCACTTTCTCACATGGCTTTAGCATGAAGGTGTGGCATGTGAGGGGCTTGTGGTCAGAGAAATCGCCTGCTTAACCCTGCAGTGTGTTGTCAAGGTTCTCCTAACAAAGCACACACACGCTAAGGGTGTTGCAGACTCATGACCTGAGGCAATGCAGTACTTTCATGGAGTAAACTGCTTGCCTGTTCATGCTCTGCCTAAGAACAATCTCTGCCTCTTCATTTTTATGGGCAGTGAGTAGACACACAGCCATCATTTATGGTACTGGAAATGCAGGAGCTATCGCTCACAGAGTCTATCTTTCTTTCGTGGAATGCTCGCCTGATTGGATTGCAGACTTCCCGGAAGTTTCCATGTAGTAACCAGATTCCGCGTAGCGAGCACATTACGATCTTAGAGAGACGAAGGCTCAGAACTCTCATGTGCTTTTACGTCTTTCTAACTTTAAAACAATGAGTTTCTTCTTTGTTGTTTCACAAAGCTGGCAGAAATGAAAATGAAACTCTCCATTGCGTGTATCAACTAGCGTTCTAAGATACCTCTCATACGGTGTTGGTAGAGAGTTGAGAGCGCTCGTGGATTTGAAGTTCTCATGCACTTTTCCTCTTTGAAGGTTCAAAGCAGATTAATAGCAGAAAAACAAAACCACCTTAGTCTTCAGAAGTATAGATAGAAATGCAGATACTAGAAGAAAAGGAATTCATAGCATCCAAATAAATAAGTATATAAAACAAATTATCCATCACTTTTCTCTAAGAATAATCATTGTGTGGTTATTTCATCTACTAACTATAAAACTATTTTGTTGTTTTCTTTATGGGATATATTTAATTTTAAACTACAGTGTCCCACAGAAGGGGCCTCCCATGGTAACGCTGTTCATCATTGCACATTGGCCATGCAGAGCTTCCAGTACATGCTTAATTCTTTTAGGTAAATGAGTTTAATATTTGTAAGTAAAACTTGCTTTATTAAAATCTTTACCACTAGAGGGCATTTTACTCCCATTTTGAAATCTCAATTTCTCTCTCTCTCTCTCTCTCTCTCTCTCTCTCTCTCTCTCTGGCACTATTGAGTCACCATAATAATTGACAAAGGTCAGTAAATCATTTATAATTATTCAGAGCATATTTTCCTTTGTGACACACAATGCTTTCGCAGTATCTGTTTACTTTAGACATCAACATTCTACAGTTGCACTAAATAGTTAAAACATCAATAGACCCACTATAAAAGCATCAATATACACATATGCCCATACATGTAGAATTGGGAAAAATATTCCAATGATACAAATTACACTTGAGGGAAAAACATGCAGTTTACATCATTTTTATTTTAAAAAGTCTATGATGTATTTGATTATGTTTTAATAGATGAAAATATTTGAATGACGTTAAGAATTATGGTCTTTCCATAGAAGAGAGTAGAACAAAGAGAAGTGGTCTTGACATCACAGGCTACAGCTGTCTTCTTCATGAGGTGGTATTTGCTTAAAGGAGCTGCCTAGGGAAACTGGTCTTATCCTTCACAGGGGACAAGCTAGAAGGGAAGAAAAGCAAGTCTAGACAGAGAGCGAATTCAGGCTTGGAGAACTGACAAGAACTTCAAAAGCTAAGATGGCCTATTGAGCTAAGCAGTAGGAGGAAATCTTTGGCCCCTGGAGTTCTGTCTGAGATCATTCTGCCTTGGTTAATGCCAGGCTGGGAAGGCACGGGGACATTCAGTGAGCTGCAGCTGATGGGGATCTGACCTGTGGAGCTGCAGGTCCTCGGGGAAGTCTAGGAAAGCCTACAGTTACAGCCTTCTACAGCTTAGTAGTCATGAAAATTTTAACTACCTCTCAAGTGTGAGCTCTGCAAGTCAGCACAGATAGGAGCAAAATATATGTAGATTGTGTAAAAATATGTCAAGATAATTATTAGAAAGCAATTTTCAAATACATAGTTCCTAAGAATGTAAAAATGAAATATGAAAACTGTCTTATGTAAGTATAATGTTTTAAGCCGAACAAAAGCTAATCAAAATACTCGAACAGTAACAAATTTATTAAACTTTGTTATATTTTAAGATTAATGTGCTTGAGTAGAGAATATGATGTTTTAGCTATCCAGATTTTCCACGTTGCTTAACAGCTAATTTAGTTAAAGTAACTTATAAGGAAATATAAATAGTTTGAAGAGTGTAACAGCAACAATAAAAAATCCACTCTTACTGTAAATAAGAATTTTTCTGTAAATGTTCTGTCAAAAGACATCCTTTTTCTCCTTTACCCCTTCTTCCCAATTTATTTTTTAGAGTGAAGTTTTATTTAATTTTATGGAATTGAAAATGGGATAAAAACCGGAGGAGAAATGTCACCTTTTACAATTTCTGTAAGTTGGCTTTAAAGAAATGAACACACGCTCTTCAGGTTGGTCCTTTCCCCACGTAGTCTGGAGGCTTTCTGTTGGTTCTTGGTCATATTGACCAGTAGATGGCGCGCTTGCTCCTCTGCACTGACTCTGAGGACTTGAAACTTGTCCAGATTATCAGTCAAGTACACTTGAAAGAAGTATAATAAAGACGGCGCCTTTAGCCTGTGTGTCTAAAGCAGTTGAGATTCTTTATGTGCAGGTGCAAGTAATCCTTTCAAGATGTAAAGCATTTCAATAAATTCTCCTCCAGCAGTGTCTTCCCTCATCTTTCGGAATGGATTTGCTCTTTGTGAGAAAGAAACTCCAGTGTACCTGAACACACCGCGTAGTATGGTTAAGCAATAAGAAAGCTGCTCTGTTCTTGTCTGTGTCAAGCTGGCTGAGACGCAATTTCCTCTTTCCTGTACTCAAAATTAGCCGATGAGTGCAAGCTCCCCAGGTGAGCACAACTGCTCTAGAAAACTTTTATTTTTTAACTGGAGGGAGGACAGGGATGCCTTTTGATGATCTATGTTAGAGTAAAAAGTCACCTTTCGGCTACTATTCTTCCCCGTATGTGGTGGAAAATTCACAGAGCACGATACAGTGCCTTTAATGTCTGCATCGTTATTTGTTATTGGTAGAACAAGGAAATCACTTGCTATCCATTTCCGTCCAGCACGGTTGAAGACGAACTTTAAAAATTTCCAGGCTTATTATAATCAAGAAAACCTTTGTCCAGAAGGTTTTCTGTGCAGGTAATGTAATTGTTTAACTGTATAACAGAAAGATCTCATTCCTGGAAGAAAACACATGGTAGCAGTTTTTCTCTTCTTTCTTTTTAGTGTTTCTTAGCAAATCTTGAGTGCTCAGATATTGTTAGATCAGAAAATTAGCCTAGTCAATTTTGTCTTTCTGTGAGAAACAGACTAAACAATAAAGAGGCAAACGTTCTCTAAAATAATCCTTGTCCAAGGCAATTGCGAAAATAGTGGTTGATAGACTGTGACTCTTAGCTTTCTGCCATGTTTCTGCTCAGAAAAGCAGCGACTGCTAATGAGGGACAATGGATTCTTAGTCAGAGGTGGACTTCAGCCCATGGCAACCACTTAGGATCTACATCTTCCTTCTTGAAGGTTCTCCCATGTGCCGTCTGCTTTCTAATTGATACCAAAATGTGTTACCAATAGAGCTAGGCACCTGGCCATTGCTTCTGTACCTACTCCAAGTTTACAGTCTGGTGGGTTACATTGCTCACTTAAGAGACCAGTATACGAAATATTCTCGTCCCCCAGCAGCTGGAGGGAATTTTCAAAACCCTAAACCAGAGGAAGTATACCTGTTACTTTTTCTTTTAAATTTCTGGCATTTTCAAATTACATGTAAGATTTGAGTTTACATAATTTCCGATGTTGTATGAGTCTGGAATTCTTTTCTACTCTGTCAACTTCCGCCTAAACACAGCCCACTGAGCTCCAGTGGAGTGGTGGAAGGGGCTCCAGAAATGGACCTTGTTTCTGTCTCCAAATGTTGCTGCCATTAATTCTATCTTGAACATTCATCAAATTTATCATAGGACCCTGCACTCATGTGTGTGTACACATGTGTGCGTGTGCATGTACGTGTGTGTGTGTTTGTGTTTTGTCTTGTTTTTATTCAAACAAAATAATAAACACTATTTACTTCTTATCGGAACATTGTCTTCTTGGTTCTTCATTTAATGAATGATTAATGTGTTTGTTCTCAGCATGGCTTTAGCAAATAATCCCATCAAATGATAAGACTTACAAGGAAAACATTCTCTCACAGTGGTGGAGACTGGAAGTCTGGAACTAAGGGGATGAGAAGATGGTCTTCAAGACTGAAGCTGTTGGGCACAGCCCTTCTCTGCTTCTTCGAGTATCTGGTGGCTTCTGGAATTCTTGACCTTACAGGAGCAAAGTTCTAATCACTGGATCTTTCTATCTCGCATGGTCTCCTCTCTATGTACTCTGCTCTTCTAATCCCAACCACTTGGTCTCCAAATCTGTTTCTTGACCAACCCAAAAGTTCTCAGGAGACAGAGTTTACAGAGACTTTATTCAGTAAAATGGTTTCATATGTTTCTTAATTTATGAGTTGCTTTGTTTATTATCTTCTTCACTGTACTTCAGTGGACAAAAACTGCTGTCTACAACCTTATAATTAACTAAGACACAGTGTAGAAATTCATTATATCTTTATTGAAAGACATATTGATGCTTCAAGCAATTATATTTCATGGAGCTACCACATTTCAATCCTATTGCTGATTTCCTTTCTTCTTATATCATACTGATTTCTCATTCTAAATTAATGAGTCACTGTTCTGTGTTTTATGTTGGTTTCTGTAGTGTGGAGTCTGCATTCCTGAGTACATCTGCTCTGGGAATCTGGAAGGTCAAGTTTCTAACATTAGGCTTGCTGCGTGCAGGCAAGCTAATTTTACTTTTGTGGCCCATGTTTGGTTACTTTTTAAGGTCACCCACACAGCTCCTTATTAAAATTTCTCTTATCTCTTATAAGAGGCTGCGACAAAAGAAACCAGTGAGGGACAAAGGCTATGTGGCAAATCGTCAAAGATTCTGATCATCGGCAGGTGTCACAGATTCAGTCACTGCCTCAGTTCTGTGCAGACGCATAAGCTCAAGGTTCCTGCCAGTCACACCGTCAGGAAACACTTAGCCTTGGCTGAGCAGCGGAATCACTCAGGAGCTGGAAACATTCTGATCCCCAGCCAGTGTCCTGGCTCAGTGACATCATAATGTGAAGTGGACTGAGATCCCATCACTTTTCTTCACTAAGAATGCTTTATAACCAAAACTTACACGCACCGAAGTTATTCAAAATATCATTTTGCTGCATGTACCTATTGTGTACTGTTCAGCACAACCAAATTCATTGGGCTATCTGCCACCACACACCGCTCTTTCCTCACAGGGTCCGGTGCAGCAGCAATGGATGCTCATTTCTTTTTCTCATCGCTTCTCCTACTGAC
This sequence comes from Tokudaia tokunoshimensis, assembly GCA_036184795.1. Lineage (NCBI taxonomy): Eukaryota > Metazoa > Chordata > Mammalia > Rodentia > Muridae > Tokudaia > Tokudaia tokunoshimensis. The sequence continues at coordinate 15,894,443 of BTHU01000002.1, forward strand.
CCCCCCCTGCTCCTCCCCCCTCTCATAGGGCTAATGCTTCTAAGGTGTCTTGTGATTCCACCCAAGTGTTCTTGTTTGTAATTCAGGGTTTGGTTATTTACTTTATGAAATCTGTCTGGTGCTGAATACAAACTACATCTGGCCTTTTTACTGTCCACTCTTTAAGTGATTCTGGGAGAAGCGTAAGGATTTCTGGGCTGGAGAGGAAGCGCTTGTTTATGGGTCTTGTTTCACCTTCATCCCATGCATCACAGTGTCCAGAAGATTGCTGTCTCCTGTCTCCATCCAAGTGACTATTGGGACAGACATTGATGTTCTATAGAGAGGGTTGTATGGTGTGAATGGAAGAACTGTATAAATGTACTGATCTGTTAGTGGTAATTCTACATTTGTGCCAAATCTCACCAATTCCAGGCACTGTGACTATACTATTGTGGTTTTGCTCTTACGAAGTGTAAATATTAATCATTCCAGAATTTTGCTCTTTAAGCATTCTTCCTCTACTGGTCAGTTTGATTCCTTTCTGTCTTGCAGGACTAACTCAATTTTTATTTTCTGGAACTGAAGGAAGACAGCTACTATGTGTATGTGTGTGTAGTATGCTCTTGTGCAATGCACGTATTGTCAGCCTATAGACACTTAATTTTCTCTGCGTGTACAACACATCCAGTTGATATACAATTCAAGGGTTGCATAATTGACTGCGAAGTGCACATGAATAAAAGCTGGACATGTTTCCCATATACTTTAACAATAATTCAATCAATGTGACATATGGTTTACACTTACTATTATGTACGTAGAGGCATCTTGTAGCTGCTGTGTTCACAAACATATTTATTTTTAAAATATTTTATTTTTTAACTCTGTGCATATATGGGTGTCTTTGTGCAGATGCTTGTATTGAAGGGCAGAGACCATGGTTATTAGAAGTTGTTAAGACCCTGTAGCTAGAGTTCCAGAAAATTTTGAATTACCTGATGTTGGAACTGGGAACTGAACCCAGGTCCTCAGGAAAACAACCCTTAAGCACTGAAACCATCTCTCTAGTCCTGTATATGATGCTTTTATGCTCAAATGAATATCTTCCTGTGCCATTTACATAAAATACAAACAACACTTTATGTGTAGCGTATAAGATATAATTATATGATTCGTTTTAACTTTAAGGTAAAACATGAAAAATGACAACGTGGATTTAAGATTTAATATTTGTAATCACTTTTGATTGATGTTCATTTCCAGTTTTGTCTGCTTTCTTCACCTGAATCTTCCCTTGGAAAGGTCCTGGAGCCTTGGTTAAGACCTGATGGCTTGATTCTCTTGACTTCTGTGGTCATGGTTATTTGAGCACACGAGGCCTTCTGTTGGTTTTCTGTTCTTTATCTGCTTTGACAGTGCCTCTTTGTCTTGTGAACTGTGTGAAATCTTTGCTTCAAACATGTCACTCTGTCTTAGCTCAGTGTCAGACTGACCTGCTGGTACCATTGTTTGGCTGGAGACTAATTCATTTGGCGAGTGAATTTTACCAGTGGTGTTATTGTCTTCTGTTCTGCCTGAAATGACCATATTTGATTTCAGAAATTATCCTGTTACTGCTATTCCTCACATACACCTAGCTCTAAATGGCTTAACTAAATTATCTCCAATTGTCACGATTAAAATGGGGCTTCTTCAGCCAAAACTTAGAGGAGATTCTTCCCTGTGCTTTGTCATGTGTCTATTTATTGGGAGGGAAAAAAAGTGCTTGTAAAATGTTGCTGTGGTGTAATTATAACAAGGCCCAGGAAGGCAGTTTCTCATTTGCTACGTCACTGAATCTGGAGTGTCGCATGAGCAAGTATCTAAGAACTGCTGAGATACTACAGATATTGTCATTGTGTATTAGTGTGCTTTTGTAACATTTGCATATCCTTGTGGAAATTAGTTGCTAAACACCAATCCTGCTGTGAGTATTTTCTCCACATTTTTGCATAGACAATATTTCAATATTTTTTCATTGTTTAATTATTGCTATGTTCAATGTAAAGCACATGAATAACCGAAAATACTGACAAATTTAGGGATAACTGGGAAATCATGAACCAAAACGGTTGCTTAAGAACTCTGCAATTAAAAACAATGAACTCACGAAATTCCTAGGCAAATGGTCAGAACTTGAAACTATCATCCTTAGTGAGGTAACCCAATCACAAAAGAACACACATGGTATGCAGTCACTGATAAGGGGATATTAACCCAGAATCTCGGAATACCTAGACACAATTCGCATATCAATAGATTTCCAAGAAGATGGAAGGAGAGACCCCTGGTCCTGGAAAGACTGGATATAGGGGAATGCCAGGACAGAGAAGCAAGAGGGGGTTGAATGGGGAAAAGAGGGAGGGACGGGGGCTTATGGGACTTTCGGGGAGGGAGGAAACGGGAAAGGGGAAATGATTTGGAATGTAAATAAAAAAACTTACAAAATAAAAAAAAAAAGAACTTTAAAAAAAAAAAAGAATGGTGACTGAAGGGTCAGTATCTGTTTAGTTGTTTCAGATGCGAGCGGCCATATAAATGGCTAATGTCTATACCTGCTATAGCAGTTTGCGAGACGTGAATTTATTTTAAATATAACAAGGTTTCAATATTTTTGAGAAAATTTCACTACTATTAATCATAAAAGTATCATATACAAATAAGAATTACCTGCCTTTGTACATTTTTATTTTAATAATTTTAAATTTATTCCCCACATTAAAAATATTAGGTGCTATGGTAATATGTAACCATGATTAACAACCTTACCTTAAAAACAGGGGAATTAAGTTATTTCATAAATATACTTCATTTGAAACCATATTCATTTGGCAAATGCACATGATGTAAGTTTCCTCAATTAACAGAGAGCTTGGGGGTATCAATCCAAATAAGAAAGTATAGGAGTCAATCCCTCTGTGATCTCAAAGTTTAACAGATAATGGTGGAGAAAGGCTAAGGTTCAAAATGTTTGTGAATAAATAGAATGTGACAATCCTATGCAATAATTCACGCCATTTATTCATTTGATTTTATACTACTTCTCTTCTCTTGCCCAGTTAAGTTGTTTCCCCCTAGTCCAGGAAAAAGTGAAGAAAAACAAAAGGTGGCCATTTCCTCATGGTATTGCCTCTAATGAATTAAATATCAATAGCTGAGGAAATACATTTGGGCTCAAGAATGTATTCACTATTTACAAGTATGTGTATTCATTCACTTAGTATAGTTTTCCAACAGTGTTATAATTTCATGATTTATAACACCTCCCTACCTTTTTATTAAAAATAACAAATGAACTAAATTTGTGTATGGAGTCTGCACATGTCAAACACTTTGGCTCTATTCATGCAAAGACCACCTCACATAGCATTAGTTATACTCTGCCAAGTGACACTGATGGGAACTATCCTTGACTGACAATGGGTCATTATATTTTCCTAGGGGCCTTTCATTAGATGAAGGACCGATACTGCTGTTCCAGCTGAGTGGACCCGGTTCATCAGCAAGCGCTTTCCACTTGATTCTATTTTCATAGCAGAAACGTCACAAGTGAAAACTCATAGATGGTCTGATAGCAAGAATCCATGGAAATGAAAGGTATTTAAAGAGTTGCTGTTAGTAAGATTACAAATGGTGGTGCTTATCTGAAATGAAAGGATCTCTGTGTGATATGGAAGTTTTAAGCCTATGCTCATTTTCTGGAGTGTTACAAGTTTCCTAATTTCTGAATGGATGAATTGGCCATGCACTATATTCAGATATTAATTAAAATCACGATCCGAGGGATGGAGGATAGCACAGATCATGAAAATATTAAATGTTATAATGATTGATTGTAGTACCGGCAACACTCTTTCCCTTCTCACGTGATACATCTGCCATTGTGTGCTTTCAGCACTTCAATTTATGTGTGGAAGCCACAGGGGAAAGGCTAATATTCAGCCACAGCTGCAGAACTGCCTGGCTAACAAGTTTAGCCTTCACACCGCGCTGACCAATTACTCATTCTGCAGAGTTATCAATACCACTTGTCAGAGTCATTCAAGTCATCAACAGAAAAAAAAAAAAAGAAACAAACCTCTCTTGCTCTTTGGCATCATATGATTCCAGTGGTGAATTGTTAGAAACTGTTCCTGAAGCTTAGGAGAAAATAATAATTGATTGCATCCTTCATCCTGATTTCAAGTATGACCAACCTGATGTCAGCGTTATGTGACCAGCCAAAGCATGACTGCCTGCTTCTCTAAATTTCAGAATGCATTTAAGGCGTAGGGCATCGTTTAGGACAGAAGTGAACTGCCATGTCTCAGCATCTAGTCCAAAGCAGGCGCTGTGAATCATGTTTAACATGCTACAGTTTTTATCCTTAAATAATCCTTAGAGACAAGTAATTTTTTCATTGTATTTATCAATGACTAAAGAGTAACTTTTAATTAGTGGAAAA